>CXYZ01013945.1:1137215-1202962 GCA_900006705.1 Sonneratia caseolaris | reverse complement strand
TGTTACCATGGTGAACCCTGATTGGCCAGTACTTTCTCGAAATTTTATTAATTTATTCAATAAAAAAGATAGACAAAAATAAAATAAAGGGCAATTTTAGTCTAAGCGTTACATTCTATCTAAAATAAATAAATAAATAAAAATTAATGTTTATTATTTGCTAGGAATTTTTCTCATTTATAGCCCATAAAGGAAATTTTTTATTAAAAAAATGATGATGATGATGACTTTCCATTGCTGCTGAGAGTGCATGCGTACGTGCAGATTATGCCGTTTAGTCATGCTTTTACCTCTAACCAACAGCATAATCAAATAATTAAGTGGTTTAACACTCATTCCTCTTACATAAGATTTCGAATTCAATTCTTATAAGTGGAGAAAAATTTTGTTATGATAGTCCATTATGGTGGGCTGATTGGCATTAAATCTAAATTAGTTGGAATCTAATAGATTTTAAATAATGTATAAATCCAACTGGAAAAAAAAAAAGTCATCACAATTGATTATATTTTCTTTTTATTTCTTCTTGTATAACCAGAATTGAAAGTCTTCTATGGCGCTACATCACTCTACCGGCAGAAAAGAGAAACGGGTACGTGAATTACAAAATTTTCATCTGCGTCAGAGAAATCCGGACATAGACCTCTTATCATCGGATTCCTGTTCCATGTTCTTGCTGTGGCTTTGACATGCGTTTACCGTCGATACTGATGACCTGTGGCTGGCTGCTGCCACGGGACGCAACTTCATCAGTCACGTTACCCTTGTCAAGGCAAGCTTCTTCATTCTTCTTCATATTATTCCACGACTTTCTTTTTTCCCGGCATCGGAGTTGCCGACTTTTAACGAGATCTGAAAACGGAAATGCAGGAGAAGGTGAGGAGGCTCGGGCAGCTCGCTCACGTCGAGGGCGATGACAACAAGCTGCTCTTCCTCGACAACCAGTACGCAAAAATCTCTCTCCATTCTCCCCACTCTTTCTGCTTCTGTTTGTTCGCTCTCTTCCTGTCTGTACATCGTGTATGATTCGAGAAAATCGTGACGGCTCACAGACGGTTTCTAATGAAGTGCCTTTCTCTTGCATGTGTACCGATGTCCCGTGCCATCGGATGCGACCGTCCGTCACCCCCTGCGACTCTCCCGATCGATGCTTTTAAGAATCAAGGTGAGTGAAACATTCTCCCGGCTGACATAATTCATACATATCATCATCTGGTTCTCGTTCCTTTCTCCAGAACTGATATGAAATCCTTAATTTTCGACGAATGAAATCGACCAACGAAAACCGTTTTTTTTTCTGATGGATTGCTATTCCGTTGATTTCACTCTCGAAGCATGTGGAGCAGCTGATCAGGAGGTCTGAGCTCGAACTGGAGGTGATGGAGGACTATCTGAGGTGCAAGTGACTTATCCAGTTACAAAAATCAACCGAAAATCCTGGGAATATAAGAGATTCGATTCCACGGCCTGTCCACTTGAGTTTTTGGGTTGGATGCAATTCAATCTCTTATATCCTCGGCAGGATATTTATTAGGAAAATTGTTCTTTTTCCCCTTCTCTTCTCGTGTGAGAAAAATTAGGGATTATGAGCCGGATACCAAACGGGAACCTTCACCGGGTGAACTGCTGAGGTGCGAGGAGAACCTGAGAAGGAGTTTGCAGCGGGTCAGGGAGAAAGAGGTAAGCCCAAATCTTCCGTCTATTAAACTTGTGGTACCCATTGTTTTGTGACTGGCTCGTTCGTGCCACTCTTTGCTAGTAGAGATAGAAAAACCAGAGCTAACATGCTGTTCATGATTACGTACGTGCACTTGATAATAAAAAAAATTACCTATCCGAGGGATCAATTCACAAATAGATAGCTTCGCTGTGTAGGATAGTGCCCTTTTTTTCAAAATATTTTTTATGTAAGTACTTACATTTTACTCCTTTGCAATTGTCCCCCAGAAAATGCTGCTTTGTGGCATTTCACCCTTTTACAGACCTGTTAATTTTCAGGTAAACGTTTTAACTATGTGAGCAGATTAGTTAGTATTTAACTAACTAGGAGGATAATGTAAACATTCAAGTATAGGTTAAGCAGATGGAGGCGGGACAGCAGTACGCGAGGAGCCCATTCACATATGGAAATTTCGGTTCGACTGACCTGCTGGTGGGTGCACAAAACCGAACGATGAACCCACTCTATAAACAACACGGTAGCAGGATCTTCAAGCCAGACAGGTTAAGTATCCTTTCATCCCAGCCTTAACACACATTTACCTTAGCTTTAAGGTTTTACGGAACCCAGGATAGCTAGCAATTCATCATAGTAGTGCCATATTGCTGCATATTGTTAAGCTTTTCTAATGCAGTTGTTTGGTTTACCATAATTTTGTTATATAGCTTCCATGGATCGGTTGTCAGAGCATCCACCAGCCACCTGCTGAGCCCAACAATTACGGGTTTCTCCGCATCTCCTCTTACGGTATGCAATCCCAATTTCTCCTGTCTACCTGGAAATTGTCCCTCTATGGTTCATACACACGGCCAGTTACTCAGCTATCAACTTCACCCATTCTTTTTCAATTATTCTTAAAGGTTGAGGGGATAACAAGGGAATGCTCTGGCTCTGTTAATGGTAAAAAACCAGTAACCTTTGGGAGCTCCTGTTTGGTAAGCACAGATTTTTCACCGAGCATTTTCCAGCAGTGGCTAAAGATTTCCCGAGTTTTGATCGAACTTGACTTTGACAGTTCTCAAACAACCGGGCAACGCCGGTCCAGAGCCGTGCTCCTGTGATGATCCAGCAGTTCTGCACTCCTGAAGTCAGCTATTACTTGGTACATGTTCTCAAAAATACGTTCAAATATGATTCATTCATGAGATTATTCCTTTTGCTGCCCTCTATATAACTGGATGTGGACATCTTCCTGTTCCCAGACGAATGCGACAACTCAGGAGGACCACTATCTCGCCGCTGACCCATCACTTCAATTTCCAGCTGATCATGGTAACATCGGCTCTTATCAAGGGATGAACTCTACCCTGCTGCTACAACATAAGCCAAGCTCCATCGCTTACTTGGAATCTCAGAATGTATCAGAGTACTATTATTACTCAATCATATGATACGTTTTTAAGTTTTTCTTTTTGTCCCGGAAGCATTGAATGACATTGAATCCTGTTTGTTCGTCAGGAACTTATCACCGCCAACATTAGGGCCATTCTTTGACAGCTTGAGCTCGCCCATCAGTGTGGCCAATGGAAGTAGCAGTGCTGATATTGTGAATGAATTCTCGGCCCATCTGAATCATCTAACAGATCCTCTGGAGGAGGATCCTCTTGACTTCGATCTGCCCGACCTGCTTTCTACCGAGGTGATGAAACTACTCAATGCCGGTTGGAACAAATTGCAGTGCATTGATGATCTTCTGCATATTCTCTGAAGAAAGCACTTTGCATCCGACACAACCAGTTTTCATAGAACTTGCTTGCCTATATTCTTTTCCCTTGCTTTCTATTGTTTTTGACTGTTCGATTCATTTTGAGCAGGCTATGTTGGTGGAGCTTGATTCTCCAAGCTTCAACGGACCTAGCGAAGAAGAGGAGATATGGAGTTGACATTTGGATGGGTACGCGTTATAGGAAAGGACCTGAACTTGGAGGACTTGGATATAATTTTCTAATTCTTAACCCAAGTTGATCGATGCGGGAACTTCAGTTTTCCTACTATATGTTGAATTTGCCGAACTTATGTTATTTCGAGATTTACCCCTTCAGTTTTGGTAATGCGCCACTTTTATCCTTTCTTGTGGGTATTAATTCGCATACAAGTAAAACCGAAGGTCTTGATTGGAAAAGGAAAAGCTAAATATGAAGTATGGGAGGACTGTAATTGAAGAAGTATAAAGTTAAGGGACTAAAGGAAACAATGAAATCGACCGTTAAATTTGCGCCCCATCCAAAAATCAACGGTCGAAATAGCAGGAAAACCCCAAAGCCGCGCAGTCCAAACCAATCCAATCCAATCCCCCGCCGTAGACCCTACACAGAGAGATCAATACCAAGAAAATCTGCTCCTCTGCTCCATCCTCCATCGCCGCTGGGCTCGAGCTCGACTCGCTCCCCTGAACATCCGAAAAACATGGCCACAATCCCCACACTGACCCTCTCTGCGCCAAAACCTGTCACCTCCTTCCCCGTCAATTTTAAACCCACTTCCCCATCTTCTCTGTCTGCACACTGTTGCACCTCCTCCTCTTCTCCTCCTCCTTCAATGTGGTCGAGAAAGTCTCTGACTAATGCAGGTGTCGGGCTTTTGGCGGCAGCTGTTCTTGGTCTATCGCCCTTGAAGGCTGATGCTACGAGGGTGGAGTACTATGCCACAGTCGGCGAACCCTTGTGTGAGCTCAGCTACACAAAGTCGGGACTCGGCTACTGTGACGTCATAGTCGGGGTGGGCGAGGAAGTTCCTCGTGGCGAGCTTATCAATGTGAGTAATTTCCTAACAATCCAGAGCAGAGAAACAGGGTGTTTTCGTCGTGTTTGCAATGTGAATGTCTTAACTAAGGCCAAAATCAATGATTGTTTATCTTAAACTTGTGGACTTTATGAGATGGCCAATTAAATCTTTTGGCACAAATGGCACTGTTTCGGAGCCTACTAAGTCTGTGCGTCTTTTGCCCTTCTACCAGAAGATTTTATGCTTGCCAATTTGAAAAAAGTCTCCTTAACAGTGGGACTTGGAGCATTTCCATAAATTCTCAGTGTGCATTGTGATCTTACTTCAAGCATGTTCTATGTAGATTAGTAGTTGCTTGAGTCCATGCTGAGTTCTACTCCACGATTTATCTTTGACCTGTGTCTTGGTGCAGGTTCACTATACTGCAAGATTTACAGATGGGACTGTTTTCGATAGCAGCTACAAGCGTGCAAGGCCTCTCACCATGCGCGTCGGAGTTGGGAAGGCATGATTCTACCCCATCTTATTATATGTCCTAAGAATTCGTTCGTCATCGTTAGACAGATGGTCCGCAAGTTACTGATAACAGTATGAGTTTGGCTGCATTGGAAATTTGAGGCCAGTTGGTTGTAAACATCATGTGAGCGAGTAGATTCAGAGTTCAATATCTAACTAGATAAATGAATTTAGAGTCACTAGGCTCAACAAGTTCTTGCTATCTAATGCTAATCAGGTGTAATTTATCTCTTCAGCTCCATTGTCATGCAGGTAATTAAAGGACTAGACCAGGGGATACTGGGAGGTGGGGGGGTGCCACCAATGCAAGTTGGTAAGATCTTGAAGCAAAAAGAAGTGTCCTCTTATATGGTTTTTCCTTTACATGTGACTATTTTCTGACAAAAAACCTCACTATCAATGCGAATTTCATCAGGAGGAAAGCGTAAGCTTCGGATTCCTCCAGAGCTAGCATATGGACCAGAACCTGCGGGATGTTTTTCAGGCAAGTATCGGATACTTGGTTGTCTGCTCTTACTGTAAATTGCTGCTACAAGTCAGTCTCGTGACGCTTGTTCTTCGGCACAGGTGACTGCAATATACCCGCCAATGCGACTCTTCTATATGACATCAACTTGATCGGAATCTACTCAGGGAATGCAAAGTGAGGTCTGGCCCAAGCAAGCCCTCTTGGATAGCCGAAAGACCATTCTAGGATTCTCGAGTAAGTGTCTTATACAAGTTGCAGCTAATAAGCTTCGAACTCTGTCGCTATCCTGCATAAGCATTAGAGATGCCTATGTGATAGGTGCCAGTTTCTCCAGGTAACATGTCATTCAGAGAACTTGCAGCATGGCCCTTGCAAGCATTCTCCCATATGAAATAGCCAACATCGCATCCTCTCAGCGGAATAGGACTCTCCTGAGAACCATGATATAGAATCCGGGATGAAGAATCAGTGTCCGATGGATGCCTTCTTTTTTAGTAAAAAATGTGAAACGAAATGTTCTGTTTAGGTCCATTTAATTGTGGGTCTCCTTAAGGAGGTTGAACATACTCATCGATGAAGTTTCTGGCCTGATGGCTTGTTCTTTCTCAACACTAGTCCAGTTCCTTCAATCGATCTAAGCAAATGAATGCCATTGCATGTCCATTCGTATCATTGAAAGACAATGGGGATCCACAATTGGCTTCTGATCTTTGGATGCTGGCAAGCTCCACAGACTCCGAGACGATTGTGTTCTCGAAAGGGCATTATTCCTGGCAATACAGCCATTTTTCTATCGAAAGGCCTTCTCTATTCTTGAAGGGCGATGCTGCTGCCTTTATCAGTACATGGGCGGACCTGGTTAGGATCTTTGACAGCTTATGGAGAATAATTGTATCCTAAAGAGGACATTGCTAACCCCCGTTGCTTTACAAAAACAGTAATCTTTTCCTCACTTTTTGCTCCATCGGGTTGTGTTTCCGTTGGAAATCGCATCCACATTCCATGCAGAGGATTAAATTGTCTAATCAAATCTCGAGACCTTCATGAGATGGGCATAGATGATCCACTTGACCTCTTTTGATTCCGACTGGTCCCCCGTGCCATGCCTCACAATTTCTCGAGCTAGTGAGCGGATGCCTTCGGAGAAACTCTCTCTTCTCCTCAGATGAATCTCTCGGTGAGTTTCCTCTGATCTTGCAGCCTTTTACGCTTCCTTTGGATCAAAGATGGAAGCTGCGGGAACAAAGGAGAAGAGGGTTGTGGGGGCAAAAAGAAAAGTCGTGCTTTCTTTACTTTTCGATGTTTGGCTCTTGTGAACATCAACGAATATGCTTTCCTTTTTCCGTGCTCTGCCTTTTCTCTTCGTTGGAGCCAAATTGAGTATGAAATAATTTGAACGTTCACGTCATATCAGACTCCTTCCATTGACAATCACAGGTCATTATCTCTAATGAAGCACTCCGATTGAATTCGCCGCTGGCGTCTCGTATCAGAACTAACCATCGATGTTTGGAGCTTAACTTGGGACACATAGACTGAGATTACGCACCACCCGCTGCCTTCCTGTCACTCACTTGTTCACAAACCTCTGCAGTTTGAGATTTCTCGTGAAGAAACAGATCGTGGTCGAGCGTTCTGCCTCGCGTGACCCTTCCTCTCGTATGCTAGAGCATTTCATTTTCCTGTAGTGTCGGCTGGTTCGGTGAGACGAAGTCATCCGGACAGTTACCCTTTCCTTTGCAAGAGCAAGAACTGGCCTGAAAGAGGATGTGAAACCTAAGAAGCTGTTTCATATGACGTCTGCTAATCTCTGTTCGGGAGAAGCCGTACCCACTGACTAGAAACGGCAAGATCTCCGCCCATCATCGTCCAGCAAGAGCAATCTTAAGTGAAGTCACGGCTGCGGTCATGCGTTACGGAGGATTTTATACTTTCTGCAGATCACACAGTACGAGGTGAAAATTTAGCATTTCATCATCGAGTCGACTGTCGGGTTAAACGGCCAGACGTTCTAGAACGTGAATGTATCGAGATGTAACGGTTGAGAGCAGATTATTACGTGTATCCGATGGTTCGTAAGTGGTGAAATCAGATCGGTTGGCTCAAGAATATGATGCAAGAGAGAATACTTGAAGGAAAAAATAAATACAACAACACATAAATTACCTAAAGCCATAGTTTACGACAGCCGCGACTTGGCTCCCGCAAAAATTTCAAAAAGGAAAAACCCAGTAGCCATTTAGATTAATATCGTAAGCTTAAGAAACCCGAACTAGCACGAGCATGATCATGGCCATTTTCACAGGACATCCTGGTTGGGTTCTCGGGAGGCTCTTTCCTCGTCGATTCACATGACGGAGCAGGCGTTCGGGTTCTCGTCGCTGAACACGTGGACGTTGAACGGGTCGTCCCCGCCGAACTTGGTGACGGTGGCAGTGTTGCCCGGAGCCTCCACATTCCTGACGAAGCCGGGAGGGGCCTTCTTGTCGTAGGCCAGAGCTGCATACGGCTGAGCCACCAGACTGTACGGCACGTAGGGCCAAAACTCGGCCCTCTTCCCGGTCGACCTGGCCTTCTTCAGCACCTTGGCGGCCTCCACGTACCCTGTCACCGTCACCTTCTGCTGCTTCCTGTTCACCTCCACACTCTTCACTCCTGTAGTCAAACAGAACAGAACGCATCAAAACAGAGCCACATCGATTATCTTCCATGAAATTCAGCAAGAAAATTCAAAACGAGATCGAGAAGATTGAGAACTCGATTTACTGACCGCTGAGAGAGGAGAGGACGTTCTTGACCTTGAGCTCGCACCCATCGCAGTCCATCCTGACCTTGAGCTCAACCGTCTGCAACGGCTTCTTCCTCTTCTGGTGACCGTGCCCACTGCTCATCAGATCCGACAAGTACTCTATCGTCCCGGCAACTCCCATTGCTCTGCAACACAAGGACGTCGACAGCACTCGAGAACCGAGAAACAGATATGTGTGTGGGTGTGTTTTCACCCTGGAGATATGCCTTCCTTGCCTATGAACGAACCAAGAAGAGGAGGGGCTTTGGAATGAAACGAAAGGCTGCTCTGTTTCTCGACAGGTGGAACTCTAGCGTTCGTTCTCTTTATTTTATAGGCAGGGAAGAGCGCACTGGCACCCACAAGCAGTAGTTAAACAGTTCATCGTTTTTGAGGACGCCCATGATTTTCTTTTCCTGTCTGAGAAGTCACGGTCACAGTTCGTACTGTCCTTGAAAGCATCGCTAACATCTCCCCCTTTTGGCTTTAATTATTTGGCAACAGCTAGATATTTCTCCTTGTCCCCCCTCGTAATTCTATTATCACATTCTTAAAATCCAACCTCCTATGGTAGTATGATGTGTAACTGTCGTATACCCCATAATACTGATCTTGAGCCAAACCCCCCTCGGCCATCAGGTGGGTTTACCCCTCTTATTATACACTTGGGTGCGAGCACTGTGTCTATGAAACTTTACGTTCGCATTCAATTTAAGAAGCTAAAGTAACAGTTGATCGTGTCCAAAATCTCTCCTCCAATTCTTTTGTGACTTAGAGAGATTGTACCATCAATATTCTTCTTGTTCTTGGCCTTTTGCCGCCTTTACCTTTTTTCTTGGATGCCGTCTGCCCATCCTTAGGGTGCAAGTAAGAATTCATAAGCTTCCATCGATGCCTTTCCATTTATCACGGCCAATCGTTATATCATCCATCCCTCCATGTCGACCCGTCTTCGTCTAATTCACTTGAGAGTGAGTTCAAGCACAACCGATCTTACAACACACTTGCGATGAGATGTTCCATTTTTCACCGATCTCTCCCACTCTCGGAAATTCCTCTACCGACTTTACATCGCCCCGTGGAAGAGGAAGACCCACTTTAGACTCTCACCTCTGCTAGTTAGTAGTATCCTATTCAGCCACAAAGGAAGTCCTAACCTTCATGATTTTACCATGGGAATGCAGTCGATAGGCTCTTGTCGTTGATCATTTTATACCCGAATTTTGCGCACTTGCATTCGAGACCCATCGATCCGTCCAATCCCCGAGAGGACCGGCTCCGACTATTCATTATCGATGCGTTGAGAGCAATGTCTCCCGGAAAAGGACACTGCCTTAAACTAGAGGAGGAAATAAACAAATAAATAAGCGGGATGGCCGAAAGCTTCTAGCAGCCTAACGTGATAGATATACTTTAAGCAATTAGTCCAATAATGGAGTTATCTTCAAGTTTAAACCATATCAATTTGATTAGTGGTAGATATTAAGATACTTCATTTAATTATAATTAATATATATTTAAATTCAATCAATTCATTAATTGGTAAAATTTTCTCCATATTCATAACGCTGAAACCCATACTACATTATTTTAGGGATGAAAGGATGATGCAATTAGCGACGGTAATTTGAATAATTTGATTAGTCAATCGAAGGGGAGCGGGGAGCGGGGAGCGGAGTCAAATGCTCGACGAATCATGACGCGGTTTGTCGTTACACGTGGCGGTGGATGGACGGTGGAGATCGTGGGGTGGGGAGGAGCGCAATCGAGTGGGGACTCCCAAGTCGGAGCTGTCAGCAGTCTGTCTTCCTCCGACTCCGAGCCATGGCGGTGGGGGGTTTCCCTTTCTGCTTCTTAGCTGTCAGGAGCTCCTTCGACGCTTGCCCCACCGACAGGAGGCCGCTGCTGAGCAGCTTTCTCGGTGGAGCCTAAGCTATCGACGCGGGGACGCAGGCGGTAGAAGCCTGGGTATGTAAACTATCATTCTTCTCTGCTAACGAGTTGGCTCAGCCACAGAGAAAGGATTACGATGGACGGACCATACCGCTCCTCCTTTGCCTTCACAACACACATATTAACATGCTTAGCGGTGGCCGTTTAACGGATCGGACTATTTTAGTGTGTAAGTACAAAATAAATTTTATAATAAAAATAAAATTAATTATATTTTTAATAATTATTTTAATAATTTATTTATAATAATTCAAATTTTACAATTAAGTGGATAATTATAGGATAAAAAATTTATTTTGAAAAAGAATGTTTGGTACAGTGATATTACTCTTGACCTAACAATTAAGGAGTTATGAATTCGATTCTCATTGTAGGACTCCAACTTCCCACTTTTATTATCTCATTTTAAACATATGAATTTCATATATAATTGAAAAAAGGGAAAATTATTTAAATTTATTTTTTAAAAATAACTATTTGTACCATTCGTGCGAAGCTCGAACTGCTTGAAGCACGAGAATTTTGTGTCTAGATTGGCATTTCTGGATAATCTAATATGGCGATTTATATTGATATGGTTCAATACTAAATTTGTGCCATGGTGATGTAATTCGAAAATTTTATACCGGGCTAAATTGCCAGCTGTAAGATTCGGGAGACACTTGGCTGCTGTACAGAAATACCAAATCCAGCTGGGATCGTGCACAGTTCTGTTTCCATGACTACCGATCCCGACAAAAACTCACTCGAATTTTTTAGGAACATGCATTAATATTTTTTTAATAGGAAAATTACGAATTAAAATGGATATTAATAATTTATTATTATTATTATTATTTCTTTTTTTTTTTCGCCCTTGGTAGAATGGCTATTCGTTGAGTGGCTGCATGCGTTGGAACTTCATATATGTCTCTTATTAATTCTTGGAGCTATTCATTTAAAAAAAATAGTGAATATTAATAATAATGTTATAATACTTCCAGTAACGATACATCTCTTCGTGTCCCATTGATTTATGTATAAAGCGAATGGACATGAGTCGTCAGTAGTCACGTAGCTGTCGTCTACATTATTATATCCTTCAAATTAGCTGGGTCTAACCAAATAAGTCGGGTGGTGCACTTCGGAAATAGTTCTTAAATGAACGGTTCATGTCACTTTAAAACATGATTGAAATTATTTAACCTTATTATAATTTGGCCAGTTGAATATAACAGGTTGGTCCGGTTACCATCATAGTTCATGAAAATCATGAGTTGGCCCATAGCCAGGCATAAGTGGGGGTCAATTCACTGTTTGTGCGGTTTAAACAGTGAACCGCACCTCTTTCCTCATTTTTAAGAAATTTAAATTCAACTGATAAAAAATTTGCCGATAAAATTAAACCGACAAATAATTGAGTGCTATTGCAAGATTTTTGGTAGTGTAGGCATATTTCACAATGGTTCCAAACCGGTTCAATGAGAAAACATGCCAGCCAATTTTGGTTTAATGGATCTATTTCTTGAACTCGACTCGTAATTACTTCTTAACCTAATAAGAATAGTTATGCACTGGTTAAGGAGCAGTCCGGGCCGGTTCCAGATCAAACCGGCCATGTAACGCACGATTATATAAAATATTATGACGATCACCCGACACCTGAAAAGGTAATCTAATTGCGCATCCCAAGTTAACGAGTTTACGTTATTGTGGTATGTGATGCATGTTTTCCTCGATGTCCCCCGGGGAGGTCGGTCCAAGCACGCATGGCAAGGGCATGCCATGGCACATAGGAGTCGGGTTGATGGGTGGCACACTTGGAGCTGCACCGACCAATACTCGAATTTAAGGCCTCCGGAGAGTTTCGTAGAGCTTTCACAGTAAATTAATAATTGCGTGAAGTTGTGCAAATTACCAACTCCACCTTTTGGGCTAGTTGAGATCACTATATGCATGTGCCCGTGGGTGACTGACGGCGATGGTGACCCTCAGTTATCGTCGCTTCTGCCTCCATTAGGATAAAAAGCTTTGCATGCATGTACCGTGTCCATATATGTGTGAGTACACGTATATATATACACATATATAAGGGAAGAAAAAAGGGTAAGAAAAAGTGGGGTGGAGCTTTGTCTAGGTTAGAGCCAAGGATGGTGATGATGTACTTTAGGGCAAGAAAGACCCCAGCTCGATTCTTTGTTAGTGGAACTGACATGTACAGAAGAAAAGATAAATGGAGGGGGGTAAAGGCCAGATATGGAGGAGAGGAATAACTAAACCAACCAATATACACCACAAGGTCCCATGCAGGTCACAACTGAAACGGTAGCCTAAGCAAGAGACAAAAAGAGCTAGCACCGGCCTATATATCAAAGCATGAACAAAAGATTTACAGGGTAAGGGGACTAGTGAGAATTGGAAGTCTCGGGGAGGGAATTGATGATTAGCATAGGTGCGAATCTAGGAGATGATGAAGGGCATGAAGAGACAGTAGCAGCGGAGGCAGTTGTAAGAGAGTGTAAAAAGGGGCTGGGATCACCTTCAGGGAAGCAGATGATGCTGAAGTAGGGGGTGCTCTTCCAGCAACCGCAGGGGCCACCACATGTCCTGGGGATGAGCGCTGTTGCTCATTTGTGGGGAGTGGGTTTGGCGGTCTTGCATTCGGTGAGAGGGGCAAGCGCTCACCATCTTCGATATCTTGGCCTGTGATATCAGATAATCATCATATTGTTACCTTGAGTTCAAGAACAAGTCACGAAGAAAATTTTTCAGAAAATGGAAATTCAGGTGAAGGAGCTATACTTGAGTATGACCAAGCAGAGAAACTTCATTTGGTCGCACTAGGTTCAGAAGAACCATGAAATCTTTTATGTTCTCCTTTGCAAAAACTAAATATTCTAGGAAATTTATGTTTACCCTGTATTTACAAAGACTTGAAAAGCTGATTCAGTTGTATATATTTTTCTCAAAATCTGAATGAAATACCAATTTCACAAAAGAAAAAAAAATATTAGAATTTAGTGCATGGTTCTCCTCAACCAAATTACTAAGCTAGCCATGGACTGCAATTGGAGTGGCAAATGGTCAGAGAACTCACAGTTGGAATGAGACCAGCCCAGCTTTAAATTTTCTCTGTCAAACACCATCTGATATCCTGTCATGAAGTTATCTGCAATACAAATAGCGTAGGAAAAAGTTGAAACTTGAGGAGAATAATTAGAGTTAACAAACCAAGAACGAGTTTGACTAGTTTAAATTACAAAGATGAAGAAAGGGACTTACGCCCAATAGTACCAACGTCTACATCTGCAGGCTGTATGGCCAAACAAAATGCAGTAAGCCCCTGCACCAAACAGATCAAGAAATTTTAAGAGGGAAATCATCTTTAGAGAGCAGAGGTGTGCAATTCAGAAAACTATGAAATTAATTGAAGCTTAACTCTCCAAGGAAGATGCAGTCATCAACAGCTTATTAGGACTTTAAAGAGGCAATGCCACACAATGATGTCCTTTAGAAGAAAATTTGACAGGTATACCACAACACAATTATCTAATCTTTCCTTCTTGAGTACTCAGACATCTAAAAGAACCTGCTTAACAGATTACAGTCCATATATATATAGCTGAGCAGAACTTGCCCAAAAGTTCTGCACAGGTTGTGATACTATTGGAAATGTAAACCCACAGAGAAACCAGACCTACTCTGAAAAATCTGTGCTGCAACTCAGTTTCTGTAGCGCTCAGGTTTAAAGCAACAAAAGTAAAAATTCTTATACCCAGAGCTAGCTCACATGCATGATGATCAAAGTTTATAAACTGATGATTTCAATATCAAAATAGTACCCACCTCCATCCCATATATCAGAAAAAAGGGATCATGAACCACAAAACTGTTGTTTAGGGGAAACACGAGAGTCAAAGATGGAAACATGGGTTTCTCCTGTGTGCTGTCAATACGAATAATAACAACAATGTAAGAATGACAATTCTCAAGCAAAAGGGCATCAGGAAAGGGCCCTACAAATAAGACTCCAGCATGTTTACCTGGATTTGTAGCAATACTTCCAAGGATAGCCTTCAATGCT
Source organism: Sonneratia caseolaris (assembly GCA_900006705.1). NCBI lineage: Eukaryota > Viridiplantae > Streptophyta > Magnoliopsida > Myrtales > Lythraceae > Sonneratia > Sonneratia caseolaris. The sequence continues at coordinate 1,188,729 of CXYZ01013945.1, read as the reverse complement.
AGATCTACTGGCATTAATTTGCCTATCGAACTGTTAAAATTGACTTTGATATTAGAGATACACATATATTTATTAAGATATAAATTATAAAGACAATATACCTCATCCGCAATTCTCTCGTAAACAACATTTGGTAGGAATGTGAATGAGGTCCCACTATCAACCAGTGCATTAAAACCTGATTGCTTAAGGCAAGAATTACCGATACAACAGGCCTCCACCCCAACAATGTACGTTTCACTGGTGGGAAAAATGAACTGATCAGGATAAAATTTGCATAGGAAAAATCATGTAATGAAGACAATAAGATTATTTACGAATATTCATACTATTTCCCATTTAAGGGCAAGAATGATGTATGTTTCTGTGTTACAGGACCCTGTTCTCCAAAAATGATTCTCCCTGACTCATCCTCGTTAAAGCACATTGAGAAAGAGTTTGGGACCAATCCTGCTTTGGCAAGAAAGCTTGGGACTGAAATTTCTCCAATTCCTAATCCCAGGAGACCGTCAGGAGCAACACCATTCAAGTAACTGCCACTTTGATTCATACCGCACCTGTAAGCAATTATAGGGATATCTTTTATATAAGAAAAATCTAGAGAAAAATTTCCTTAAACAGGGAGGCAGAAATAGAACAAGCATGGATTGTAAGTGTAGAGAAAAGTGGTGAATGAAGATTACCCATACCCTAAAATGACACTGGCCTTCACAGAACGGTTCAATCCACCATTATCAACTGATGTAAGATGCAGTACATCCTGAACAAGCAATCCAGAAGTTGAGGTGTTCTCTGAGTAGTAATTAACCGTGTAAGGGCACGATTCCTTTGGACTTCTGCAGTTTGGCCCCAGTTCACATAACTGATGGTTGCAGGCTAGGTGATTGCTGGTGCTTGAAGCAGATGGACTATACTCATTCAAATCTCTATCCTGCACAATAGATTGCCCCATATATAAGGGAGCACCTGCTAATCAATCATCAGGAATAAGTGCTAAACCTGTTACCAAGTTCATGTTGAGATATGACAACTCCACTGTGGGCATCCTCAAATAAGTTCCTTCACATGCACGACCAAGCTCAAAGTTGCTCAAATATCACACCCCCACCCCAACAGACATACCAGCAACCATACGCACATGCACACAATCATAATGCCATGCAACATGAAGTTTTAAGTTTTGTGTCAAAGCTTGCAGCTGCGAGGAAAAGTCCCTTCATATTGTCAATATCTTAAATTTGATGGACTTAAATGCACTAGACCTTTTTTTACAAAAATCAGAAACAAAATGAAGCCCAAGTAGAAAGCATTGCCTTGAAAGAGTTTGCATCAGCTTTTAAATTTGGACAGAGCAGAACCTGAGCTTCACATAGCAACAAGAAAAGTACTCAATTATCCGATTAAACTTCATGCAAAGTGTCAGATTTCCTGATACAAGCAATCTCTACCCCAGAATTGCGACTAAATAGAATGTAAAAGGATTGAAAATTTCCATCTATCCATGAGGCTCAAATACAAATGTTGACCTTGTGCACATGCAACACAACAACATGTAAGCTACAAAACAGAATTACATCTTGATGTGATGTTGTAGATGCTTCTCAAAGCCAAAATTTGATATTGCTACATAGAGAGCACAGTTTTTGGCTGCCTAACTATATAATTGGAGAGATATTTGTGCAAGTCCCTTATTCCTTTGATAGGTAATTAAAGGTCCTCTCTTATTATTTGACATGAGATGCTGATATCCTCTAAATGTATCATTCAAAGAACGCAAATGGAAGCCCAAAATTATGAATCACTTAATGCTGAAGAGGAAAGAAAGCAAAGTACCAGACTGTTATAGTAACTGGCAGAAAGAGGGGCGCATTGCACGCATTCGCATGGAAGCCAGAGTAGATCACTACCCGAATCTAACGCAACAAAAAAGGCCACATTTGGAGTACCCACGTCAATCCATGTGTAATGCAACCTGAACGTTGGATATATAGGGCATGAGATTCAAAGAGTAGGCACCCATGAGCATCAATTCAAAGATCAGTTGCAACGGCGATGGAGGCTCAGAGAGATAAATAACAAGACCCATTGACAGCAGAACAAGATGGGTATGATATTTATATATACATAGAGATGTCAGGAGTAAGAAATTTTTTGTTCAACATTTGAAGAATTTTCTCAGTGTTCGATACAGTTAGATATAGCAGATATCCAAGAAACTCTCTCCTATAAATGTATAACGGAAGATAATAGCACTTCTCAGCGATCCTAAAACAAATTGACATCAAAGAATTTTCCTCGAGCAAGGGTAGATGGGAGAGGATTAAAGAAAAGCAATAATCTTCCTCAACCAAATAATGAACTAATTCAGAAGATAAACGAATATGGAATAAAATAAAATTTAAAAGAAGAAGAAGCAGATACTCGGTGTCTGTTGACAAAGTCAAGCACAGGAGTCTCGCAGAGTCAGATTAACAGCGAGCAACATAAATAGCATAAATATTCAGCGAAAAAAATCATAGAATAAACAACTCTTCTAGTACTCAGAGAGAGAGAGAGGGTCCGAATCTGACCATCCGAAATCGTTCCCGAGCGACGTCGCTTTACCACCTTCAGAAGGGAAGAACAGTTCATAGCGAGTGCCGAGCTTAATGAGCTGGCGCCGGAAGTCGCTGCGCACGAGGAGCCGGTAGTACTCCGCACTCCTCTTCTCGGGCCAAAATCCAGTAGTATTCGCACCTCCGCCCCTCGACACCTCAAGCGCCTTCACCTCGTCCGAGAACCGGTGGATCAGCCTGGACGAGAAGGTGACAGCTCGCGCCTCAGTCTCAACTAGAAGGCCAGACAGTAGAAGCAGGAGCTGGAGCAAGAGGACCGTCATGGTCGTACCGACCGATCAGACCACCACCTCGATATCTAGAGGCCCCTCAAATGTAGAGAGGCTTCAGGGAGAGTTCCTGGAGCGCAATGCACAGACTCCGTCATCCAGAGGCTGAGAAATAGCATTATTGAGTGCACGGAAATTGACTTTCAGAAATGGAGCTGAAAGGCATAGGAGATGGTAAAGTTCGCAGCAGAGTGAGTGTACTGAGTCCTGACTGAGCTGATGAAGAGAGAGAGAGAGAGAGAGAGAGAGAGAGAGAGGGACTGGGCGGGAGGTGGAGCGTGAAGAGAGAGAATGGAGGTGGAGGTGGAGGCGCAGTGCGCACCCTCCTGGGCGGACGGTATCGGAATGCGAGCCCTAAATTGAGCAAATTTGGTCTTTTAGGTCGGCTTATAAAAAAAAATTGACAACAGTAGCTGAGTCATTTCAATAAATTGGGAAATTTTGTGATTTTGAAGAATTTTATTTTAAATGTATTAAATTGTTTTTGGTATTATAAAATTTTTAAATATCAATTTATAAATTGTATTAAGGATGAATTGTCATATAGCAGCAAATGCAACTAAATTGCCATTCAGAGAGCCCACTATTGAAAATATTTCAAAATTATTTTGGATGTAAAAATAATATAATAAATGAATGTCTATTTAATTATCACTAAAGTAAAAAGAAATGAATAAATATCTAATGCGGTCGGAGGTGGAGGCCCGAGAGCGTAAGCCTAACGGGCAATGATTAGTGGGGCCTACAATTTCAGGGTGGGACACGGCTCAATGAGTGCGCTCTCATGAGACGCCACGTAGGTGGTCCCAGCTCATTACATGTGAGAGAAAGTTCACAAGTGGGGCCCGCTCCCTTTAACCGTGCTGTCGTGCACACACCTGGTCCGTTCGTTCCCCTTCGGGACGACACACTCGAAACAATAACACACACACACACATATATATATATAAACATAAATTTAATCGAAAAGAAAAAAATATTTAGATATTAATTTATGTTGACGACGGTATGTCTTATCGTAGTAAAGTGGAATTGAAATATTAACGATATTGAATTTTAATAATGGCATTAGATACCTATTTTTAAATTAAATGGTAGGAGAATTGGAGCTTAACAGACGTTCATGTATAAATCAATATAACCTAGAGGCGGCAAATCGTGCCGGCCCGGCCCGGCCCGGCATGATAAGGGCTGGTCCAAGCACTGTCCTTTAGGATATCGTTCCGGGCCAGCATAGCACGATAAGACATAGGTGGGCTTGGCCCGACTCGATAGTCCGATAAAAAAATTCGTTTTGATCATAATTTATTTGAAACTACAAATAAACTCATAAATGATATTTTTTTATCATTCAATATTGTCTAATTATCTAATAATTTTTTTAAATAGCCCTAATCGGGCTATCGTACCGGCATGGTCCGGGATCATCGGGCCCGGCACGCCCGATAAAATATCGGGCCGTTTTGGCACAGCATGATAAAGCTTCTAGCACGATAAGCACTGGCCCAGCACGGTGTTATCGTGCCGGGCCCATGTCGGGCTATTGTGCCGTGCCAAAATTTGCCAGGTCTAATATAACCTAAGGTAAGATTATTTGATATATTTTTAATTAATATACTGGATTAAAATTTTATGAATAAAAATAATTTACATTTAAGGAGTTTCACCCCGGAGAATAAGAGTTTAATTGACATTTATACATAAATAAATATAGGTTAATTAAGATAATTTGATATCTCTTATCTTTAATTAATATGTTGGGTTTGAATCTTGTGAATAAAATGAATTTATGTAGTAAGAATTTCACTCAAGGAATAAGAGCTTCACATACATATATACATGAATCAATATAAGTTAATTTATATAGTGGGATATCTTTTTTATTTAATTAATATTTCTAGTTTGAATATTATAATAAAATATATATATTTAAAGGTAAAATTCTTAGTAGACTAACTAATTAAACTGAATTAGTTAGATTTTTATATACAAGTGGTTTACACTAAAAATGATACCGCTACATGAATGGAGGTCCCCAGATCACCGAACCAATGAGATCAAAGACAACATGGACACCGCCGACCTCTCGGTAAGTATGTTTGCAATCACCTTTATCTCTGTAGCAGACTGGTTTTTCAAGCGCTTTGACCAATGCTTGACGAGCTAAGACTCTTCTGCACTTCGAGCAAGACTCTCATTCTGAGATGTGCCCCCAGCAGCAAGAGCAGTGAGTAATGTTGCTTGCTGGTTCTAAATTTATGGATTCAATAAGTATTATTTCGGGCAGTCTCGCCGATGTTTCCTCTGATTGGTGAGATCCGATGAGTTCCAAGAGAGCCTCGGTGACACCGGTGCCAGGTCTCAGCCATTGCGTCAACATTGGTGGAACGATCACTGTCCATTACCATAAGGGCATTCAATGCACTTGTCATACTAGTTTATTTTGAAATGGATGTCATATAATAAATACAATAACAACGAAAATTTTTTAAGTAATATCAAAAAATTTATATATCATGAGATATGCCATATCATTTGTGATAAACTATTAACGTAGTTGTTCATATCTTACCTTCCATGCTGCACGTGTGTCTTATGCTAGTCACTTGAGATAACTACATTACTTTTTTTATTATCTCATAATTAACATAGATTAATTAATGTGATTTGACATATATTTATTTTAAAGTGAGTTTTGTGTCTGAATATTACAAATAAACAATATTCATGGTCGAAGAATTTCGACAATGTCAATTGTCTTAGTTTTTGGCCAACGTCAGTTATCTCACTTGGAGTAGAGTCGGTAAAGGGTCCCTCAACGTTTGGATCCGATCATCCGACCCGGTGAATTCGGGCCACGGCAATAGACGTCCAATGAGATTCCAACATTTGCCACGTGGTAAAGACAGGAGAGTACATGAAAATTACCGCGACCACCACAGGAGGGCAGTTTCGGCATTTAGCCCTCGAAACTACTGTGCGCATGTAGATAGGTCAGGCCACCTCCTGTTTCTCGTCGATAAGGCAAAAAATCAGAACGCCAAAAAAAAACCCTAGAACCTTCGTCGTCCCCAAAAATCACCCGGACGCTCATCGTCCAGATCGTCTATTCTCCCGTTTGTTGTCTTCTTTGAACGTTTCATTTCTCCATCAGATTGCTATTCTTTTGCGTTTTCAGGCTTCGGGGAGCGGGTGGAAGCAGAAGGTCAGGTTTCTTCGTCAATCCGGGGGCGCCAGTGAGTGCTTTGTCCGGACTCGGAGCATGTAATTTGACCGAGGAACTGTTTGTTTCGGTGGTTTCTTTCTCTGGCGGTAGCGCTTGTGTTCTGAAATTTGGGTTTCCATATTGCAAGTCTCTCTCGCAACGGTCCTCACTGTATGTTCCTGCTCTGTCTTTCTTCTTCCATTGAATTGTTTTGGTAATTCTGTCTATTTCGCGTGATGCATTGGAGGTTTGGCTCGTGCTTTGGCTGCTTTAGCTTCTGCTATTTCTTTGAAGAAATTTTCTGGCAGTCTACGTGCACGATATTATCTATAGTTTACAGGAGGCCTCTTTTTATTAATTATGTACGACCGATTTCTTGTGGTATTCTTAACTTAGCAGAGTTGATAATAGGTGATTTTTTTTAATCGATAATGGATGACCAATTTCATGTAGTATTACTAAATTTGTATAATGTATGGTTATTCATGAAGACCTGGTTCCATCAAAGTGGAGTTGGATGTTCTTGTACTAAGTTTATGCACTTCAACATTGTGGCTCCTTCAAACGTGTTAAGTGAACATTGAAGTGAGATCCAGAGAAATGAAATGTACCCAGTTATTATTCAGTTTGCTGTTTGAAGTTTTGTTTTCATTTAGCATGAATATTTGGGGCCTGATTTTATGTTTTGAATGCTTTTGCAGCAAGATTGAGGTTAGTCTCTTGTTTAAGGACTAGAAGATGTCATCATATCCAGTTCTGGACAATCGATCCATTGACCAATGGAAGGTCACAGAATTAAAAGAAGAGCTGAAGAGGCGGAAATTGACTACCAGGGGTTTAAAGGATGATTTGATTAGGCGTCTAGACGAAGCCCTTCGCATTGAGAGGGAAAATGCTGAGAAGGAGAAAGCAGAAAAGGAGAAAGCTGAGAAGGAGAAAGCTGAGAAGGAGAAAGCTGAGATGGAGAAAGCTGAGAAGAAGAAGCAAGTTGACAGTGGGATTGAGAGTGATCCATCAAACAAATTCACGGTGGACAATTCAGAGACAGTCATTTCTGCAAGTTTTAATGATGTGGAGCAAATTGGTAAGAATAATGAAAAGGTGGATGATACTAGAGTTGCAATTGATATAAATGAAAGCTTGGCACACTTGGATCAGGCTGTACAAGCTGGTGGAAGTACTACTGTTTGTGGTGCTGGGGAAGTGGAGGTATTAACTGCTCCTTCCACTACTTTGGAGTTCATTTTTGAGGTCACTACTGCAAGGATAAGTACTGAAGTCAAAGGAAGCACAATTATGGATGTGGCTCTGAGTGAGCAAGATCAGCAGAATCTTGAAAAGGAGGAGAATGTGAATTCAGACAACCAGCTGGAGGATGAAGATTCAAAGCGCCAAGTTAAGAGTGTGGATATGAAGATGCCTCCACAGGTGGATGCCACCCTTGATTCAGCTTCTCCGAACAACCAGGTATCCGATGTCAGCTCCAATTTAGGGTTTCAAGTAAAATCTGATTCTATTAATAATGATTCTGTGTCAATTAATGAAAAGAATGAACTAAAGGATAACATAACTGCTGATAATATCAAATTAGAGCTAGATGTTGTTAAGCCGGAGATGGTGGAACCATCATCCAGTGATGTTGTACCAGTTGGTGGCAAATCGCATCCTATGGATGTCGAAGAGCTGCATGAGGGCAAGTTAGCTGTTGAGGAGAAAGAGGACAAAAATAGTAGTATGAATCTGGACATGAACAAGAACAATGAAACTGCAGATCTGGGATACTCAGAAAAGTTAAATTTAGACCGAAGTTCTGGTGATGATTCAATGGAGGAGGATGTGCTGGAGGATAAGCACATCGATTCAAAGAATATCGAGGATGAAGTTGGAAACAAATGTGAGAAAACTGAAGTTACGACTGTGAAGGAGGAGACTCCTGTTGATATTGTGGGAGATGCTGATGAGAAGAATATCAAAGCTGAGAACAGCCAACTATCCACTCTTGTTGAAAAAAGGAAGCTTAATGGTATGGTTTACACCTAGATGCCTTGTGATTGTGTATCATTTTGTACTTGTATTCTGTTTGTTAGCTCTGTTGCTGACTCTTGATGTAACTGGGATTTGTTGGATCAAGAAAATTATGACTTTTCTTTGCGGTCATACTAAATGATGGACCATTGGAACTGAATATCTGTGTTTATTTTGGAATTACATAACTTTCTGTTTTTCGTGCAGTCAACACCTCTGCCTCTCATTTTAGATTTTTCTGGTGCTGCTTTTCTGCTCGATATCTTGTGATGCAGATGTGTCATTCCTCTACTATTTTCTTTTCCAACCCTAATTTCCTCAAAATCTGACATTTTGCTATTAAATTTACAGATGGAGACAATGGCAATAAAGAGCCATTAAAAAGGCAGCGGAAATGGAAGTCTGAGGGCATTAAGGTTCCAGAACTGCAAGGTTCTAATCTTACACCTACTGCTACACCAAGGGACACCCTTCAGACCCCTACTTCAAGGCGTAATTTCTCAAGATCAGACTCCACAGTGAGTGAAGATGCATGTAAGGAGCGTGTCGGTAAGTTGCTCCTCTCTCTTTCAACCCCTGTAGTGTTGTTTAGAAGGGGGCAAAACGAGTTGATCTCAGAACCTCATGCATTCCCGTTCTTGCAGTCCCACCCCCACAAAAGCCTCCTACTAATTCCCTAAGAATAGACTGCTTCCTGCGTCCTTTTACACTTAAAGCTGTGCAAGAGCTTCTTGGGAAAACTGGGACTGTTAAAAGCTTCTGGATGGACCACATTAAGACGCATTGCTACGTTACTGTAAGATCTGCATCTCTCTGTACTTGTATGTATCCTTTTAACTAACTTAAATCATCAAAGAATAAGTCAAAAGTTCGTATTGGTTGCATGACTACCCAATCTTTCTATAGCAAAGATTACCTGCCATGTTTCAGTACTCATCTGTTGAAGAAGCTGTAGAGACAAGAAATGCTGTCTACAACCTTCAGTGGCCCCCAAATGGCGGTCGCCTGCTCATGGCCGAGTTTGTCGAGCCTGAAGAGGTGAAGGCCCGGCTGGAGGCTCCTCCACAGGCTCCAGCTGCTACAGCCCAACAACCCTCACAGCCTCCTGCTCCATGTCAGCAGGCAGCCCCTCCAAAGCAGAAGCTACCACCGCCACCACCTCTTCCTCCACCAGCCCAAGAAAAGGAGCAGGGGGTCCGCCTTCCACCACCACCACCACCTCCACCAGAGAAGGCTGACCCAACCATCGTCACACTGGATGTTCTCTTCAGGAAGACAAAGGCCACTCCAAGGATCTATTACCTGCCATTGTCGGAAGAACAAGTAGCTGCAAAGCTCTCCACTCGGGGAAAAGCTCCCAGGCAGTAAAAGTAGTGAACTCTGGATAGAGCTAGCATCTGCGGGGCCATGGTTAGGAGTTTTATTTGGAAGAGGCTGCTGTGCAGAAGGATCTTTGTATTCCGAACAGAAGTAGGACCCTATTTAGGTGAAACTAAGAGTTGCTGGGGGACCTTTTAACTCATGCATTTGCTTTCTTCTTTCTGTCTGAGCCGAGAAATTTCCACCCAGGATATGGATTTAGGAGAGTTGGTCCTCTGCACTGTGAGAGACTTTGGCTTCGATTTTGCTGGCGTGCTAAAGTGTTATTTCATCTCAATTTCTCGACTGTTGATGGGTTTTGATGTCTGGCTACTCGCGTAGGTTCCCCACACCCCCACCTGCTCATAAAGACACGTGAAACTGCAGTTCCTCATGAGCGTTCTGCTTGAGAGCTGATATGGATTTCATTGTCTTTTAAGTAATGGGAGCATCGCTTCTTCCTATGCTAGAAACTTATTCTATGGTTCTGTTATGTTCATAAAGGGTTTCCGATTGCCTGTGCTACGTGTTGGGTCAAATATGAATGTACATATATATATATATATATTTGCCTAATGCCGATTAGTTTGTGTTTGTGTTTCAAGTCAAAGATGGTTCGAATTATAATATTGAGGGGGATCGAACTCGGAGTGAGCGGCATAGACGTTGACCTCTGTTTTGATATTCCACTTGACGGAGCGGAGATTAGAGTCTTGCATTTGCTTTTCATTCGATTATGTGCACTTACAGCTATTAATGTAATCTCACAATTTCCAGAGTTCTCGGGTATGTTCAGTGATCTGAATCTTGGCGTCCTTAGAGTTTTGCCTTTCTCGAGATTCCGAGCAACCAGCCTCTGCTCTCCTCAGTTGGTAGAAATTCTGCAGCGGTCTCCTCTCTTATAGATATCGAGCTGAACTATGCCGCTCTGATTAATGTCGTTAATAAGGTCTCTATATACCTCTCTCGTCTTTCTTTAGAGTTTGTTGCACTCACTATTGAACTACGCATGCCGCTGTCAGGCTTCCTCGATCAGACACCAAATCAGGGGAGCAAGGAAGGCTTCTGCAGGCAAAAGAAGAACACCATGCCCACCTGAAGTATAAAGGCGAAGTTACAGTTCTTAAAAGGGCCACTAGAAGTACGTCGGAAAGATTGAGCAATACGATTATCTCATTTGCATTATTGTCAATAGCACGAGAATAATTTAAATTTTAAGTGCTACATGATTTGCTGCAAATGCAAGAACCGTGTATTATTCATCTCACAAACTAAACACGCATACAAGCTGGTCGGTCATAGAGGCAATGAGATCATATCAGGTCATAACTTCATTGCCTTCCTCACAATGAAATCCCGAACGAAGAGGGGCATGTGGTACAGTACACTGAAAATTGTGGAATACTTACCGTATGAGAACCAAGCAGGAGGATTGTTCTGAAGGATTCTGGCCACAGCCTCCTTGGCAAACTCCTCTGTCGGGGTTGCTTTCATCCCTTGGGACATATAGGCCCTCGCCTGAATCGCTGCTTCATAGGGCTTGTAGAGCTTCCACTCAGGCATCCTGCTGTAGCTTGTAATGGCAGAGTTTGCGATGTTAGATTTGATGCCGCCAGGCACAATGTTTATGACCTCAATCCCAAGTGGTTTCAATTCCAATCTGCAAACATGAATACGAGGGTTTTGAATGTCCTCCATCAACTGTGGTGAGCTGAAAAGCAAAATTAGAAACACGATTTTCCTCCTAGGCAGAAACAAGATAGAACAAGATCAATAAGCTGCAACATTCAGCACCTTAATGGGCAGGAACATATAAAATCATATAAAATGTATAATTATACAAATTAAGTTTCTCCACTTTTGTGGTGAATTTAATCTTTGTCTGCACATTAGCTTGTGAATTTGTATCAGCACTGACCTCAAAGAATCAGTCAAGGAGTGAAGAGCAGCTTTCGTTGCAGTATAAACACCTGCCCACGGTCCTGGGGCCTGAACAGTTATGCTCCCAATGTTTGCTACTTTTCCCTTTCTCCGACTTGCCATGTGAGGGACAACAGTTTGAATCAATCTCATTGCACCTATAATTCACATTAGAATTAGCCTAACAGTTCTTTAGGATAATCTGGAATTTCATGTTGAAGATACAAAGATAACAGGAACAGACAGAGAGAGCAAGGCATTCCTTTCTCGGCTATGGACTATCTGGTCATCCAGATTGATGGTCACATTTATTGTCAGTGTACTGATTTCCAATATTTTTCCTGAATGAATATCTGCCTTAAGAATGTGGCATGGTTTTCAGATACACTTAACACCTATATTTCTGGGACAATCTTTGAAAAGCATTCCGAGACAGTGCCTAAACTTGCACATGAGCTTGTCAATGGTGAAGTCATCTGCCAGAACTAATATGTGACAGTCATATGGAACTAATAAAGCATCATAACAGCTGAGGAAACATAGCACTTCGTGATGAAATATATCAGCACAATGACAACACTATACATGGTTTTCAGAAAACTAACTATCTTTCTAACGAGTAGATCCAAAATTTAAGAAATCAAGAAGACAACAATATGCAACACGATTCCAATTTGCAAGTCCTACGGACGTGAAAACTATTCCATCACAATTCTAACATCAGAACAATTAATATGAACTAAAATCCAAATCCCAAATGCATGCATGCAGGACTGAAGGAAATGTTGTGCCAGTGACCTGGGATACGAAACATTTACAACACTTGATAGAAAACTTATTCAATCACAATGAAGAATCGAACCCTTGAATCCATTTGGGACTACAAGAAAGAAACCTTTATAATTCAGTTAATCAAAAGCATATTATGGTATTTAATGTACAAGTTCTTTTTTGGCCAAAGCTAATAAATTTAGTAAACTTGAAAATGCAATAATTGAATAAACCCAGCCAGCCAAAATCAGAGCAATGTGCATATAGTTCAATGCAATTAAAAGAACTGATCAGCATCAGTTTCTCCATTCCAGGTTCCTTTTCCGGCTAGAAGTAGCTTTGTCCAATCACAATATTCAATTCAATCAATACATACACCAAGCAGATCAAGTCATATGCAATTGAATTCGACCAATTAAAAACGAGTCAATTTCCTTGCAGGAGCATTACCAAAGACATTGGTTTCGAAGGTCTGCCGCATGGAGGAGAGAGGCACCTCAGCGAGGGGCCCGATACACTGGACTCCAGCGTTGTTGACGAGCACGTCAATGCGGCCAAATCGACCGATGGCGTTGGAAACCGCCTGGCCCACGCTGCCGTCGGATAGCACGTCGAGCTCCTGAAGGAAGAACCTTGGGTCGTTCTTCAGGTCGGACATGGACGAGAGCGAGCGACTCGTGGCCACCACATGGCAGTCGCGCGCCGCGAAGGCCCTGGCCATCGCGTGGCCGATCCCGCCCTCCGAGCAACCCGATATCAGGACCACCGGCTTCTCGCCGACGCCACCGGCTGAGGGAGGGCGAGGAGTGACGATACCCTGGTGATGCTCCTCCATTGAACTGTTGCAGTCCGATTCACCGTAGATCAGCAGAACTCCCCCTAAGCTTGATTTGCAGAGAGCGCGCAGAGTTCAGTTCATCTTCAATGAGTGGAGCTGGCAGCTGTGTTGTTGGTTCCGGCTCCCTCTCCTCGTTGATAACGTCGAGGAGCGGAGCAGTTGACCCCGCTCGGAAATTAATTATCGGAAATTTTCAGATGTTGTGTAACGGAACAGAACCATAGTTTTTAAACCGGACCGGTCCGGCCTGTTAGAACAGTCCGACCGGGAACAGCTACTCACCCACTCCCGTTTCCAGAATTAACCAATTGTATAATAAATGTGATCAACTCCGATTAAATCGGTAGGTTCCTATCCGACCAGTGAACCAAATTGAACATGTGAAAATATCGGCCGACTTAAATTTTTTTTAAAAAAAACTTATTATATTTTAATAAATTTATATTTATATTTTATGTTGAATTTCTAAATAATATAATAATTATATTAATAATTTTTATTATAAATTATTAACAGATTATAATATTATCTCAATTTATTAATATTATTTATTAAATATATAATTCAATTTATTAAACCTTTGATCTGACTCATGAACCTGTAATTTGACCGATTCCAGTCTGATTCAGTTTTAAAAACTATAGATATTCTACCCGACATTATTAAAAGGAAAAAAAAATAATAATAATAATTTATTACAAATGAGATGAATGAGTGGGCACTGAAACTTAATTATTAATTTGTAAGTTGGTTTTAAAATGATTTGATATATATATATATATATTATTTTATTAAAATAATACATTAAATTTAAATAATAAAAATTCGTATGGGATGAGTCTTATTTATTTTTTTTATGAGATTCAAATTCATATAATTTCTTGGCAAGGAAATGACTAGCTGACATCTCGAGGAAACTGCGCTTCCATTAATCCTGTTCTGCTCCTTATTTGCTCCGATTCCCACTGTGGCTGTGCTATTTTCCGGCTGCCATGGTTTTTCCAGTCGGGTAGCGAAGGAAGACGGACACCCCGAGCTCATTCAGCTTCCAGTGCTTAAACGGCAGCTGCCTGGTCGGAGCAGTCACCGGCTTGCCCCGAGCCTCGGTTGTTGATTTCTGCATTTACATTCAAGCTGTTGGCTTGGGTTGTTCATCGGTTTCGTAGATAAACTGTTCAGTGTTACGTGGTGACATACCGGTGATGAGTCCTCCTGGACCACGGCCATCCAGATCATCTCGAAAGCCTGGAAGATATTGGACACAACCTCCGCGGAAGCAGACGCCTCCTCAGAGTCCGCTATGTGGATCCTTCTCGCTCGGTCCCGGAGCCGCCTGGTGTCGAGGACGGCGATGTGGTCAGACTTCAGGGAGCCAGTGAGGATGGCATGGGCCACGATTCTGGTGGCTGCGCACATCCGGATGGCCCCCAGCAGGTTGCTCAAGGCGCTGCAGCCACCGGGCAAGCTTCGGGCTGCACATCCCTTCGATCTTGGGACGGACCTTCGTCCAGAAATTCGAGTCGTTATCTGCGTAAGGGTAAGCTGGCACATAATGCCCAATTTATACCCTAACTGGAAGTTACCTTGCCTTCCATCGGCGGCCGAAATTAAGTTACTGTAACCCGAGAACTTCAAGAAGACCTTCTCAAGAATATCTATCCATGGCGTCTTCGTTGCAGAAAGGAGGGATCTGGACTCCGAAGAGCAGCCCCGGCATCGTGAAGGCAAAGAAAGCTCCTCCGCCCGATCCTAACGACCGGGGCGTCCTTCGCCACGAGCCACTCCAAGTAAGCATGTTGTACCTCAGGGTCTTGTTCAAATCGAAGTTCATCAGGACCAACGCAGCGGTTTGGAACTCGAAGATCCAGGCGATGTTTCAAAGGGGACGCACGACCGTATCGGTATCCAACATCTATTGTACTTTTTTTGGGAAGAATAGTAAATCATATACATACATACATACATACATACATACACGCATATACAAGTTATGAGATCCTCCAAAGGAGAACTGGCCAAGGGGTCCAATGCGAGAGGTTGAGTAGGGGCCAGTGGCGAAGGGGATCGACTGAAGGAGGAGATGATTTGGAGTCTATAAATGGAGGGAAAACAACTTCAACATGGGGAGGGTTTTCAAAATGGAAGAGAGACGCTATCTCCGGGTAATAAAGTCATTACCCCAAATTTCATGCTTCGATTCATTGAGAAATATCTCTAGAACGTAAGTTCTCTCTTATTTGCAAAACTTAATCCGAGCTCGAGGTACTGAATCACCTAAACCAATACAGACAATACGTTCAAAGAACATTTTTTTTCCCCTTTCTTGATAGATATTCATTTATGTACCTCTTACATTCCATAAGGTAAATCTAGCCTGCAACAAGTCACAGCAGCTTAGGTCCGTTTCCTCTGGGCTGAGCATGGCGAAGGGCATCTCAAGTCCCACTGTTTCACTTAGCTGGAATAGCAGCGGCAACCATGTCAGCCATTACGACATAACTAACCTCAATGTTCAATCATCGAGAAACGACTCCAGCCAATGATGTGTGGAACTTAACCGCATAAAGGATGTGAAAGAGACGGATAGAAAAGTAGAGAAAATGCAATGTCATTCCAGAGGCGGACAGGATGAAGCATCCGTACATACACAGCAGGGGGGAAAACAGAGCAAGCACAGCACATGAAGATGGGGAGAAGCACTGACATGAGATAGCATGAGTCTCATATAACTCAGTTTTCCTTTCCAAACTCTACTTGAAATCATTCAACTGCTCATCGGATAGGTCCTACGTCTTTCCACGTATAAGGTTATCTTATTGTAGAACTTGCAAGATTTTTGCTGACTATAAATGTCTCAGATACATGGAGGCAAATTTGCATAACTTACGTGACCACAGTAAGTGCGTATGCTCTCCTTAAAATACTTACCGGAGTCGAGCAAGGAGTTAGTGTTTTTTTTTTTTCCCTTCGCTTTCAGAGTTTCTTGCGATGGGATTGTTCCTCCTGGAATTATAGTAGGCCGAGTGACTTCAGCTGCTGAATGTGCTCCGGCGGCAGAGGCGGTGGAGACCACTCGGATCCTGTCATCTCACCATCAACATCCTCCACCACATATTCCTGTTACACCAAGTTTCAAGAGTTCAGTTGAAACATATAGAGTTTGTTAAGAGTTTTAAAGCAGCAGACAGAGAGACTAGAAACAAGAATGCGAATTTGTTCCTGGCAACTCCTCCAATAAGAAATTATTTTATGTTTAAATTTGATTGGTTCAACTTGATAGCACTTACTTTAGTTAGCATTCGCTTCGCAAGTATATGATAGTGTCGCTGCCATATCCGCTGCCCAACCATTGTGGCTACCAGAACACTATAGAATATGCCGATCACAGTAAACAGCCCAAGAACTATAAGAGCCATGATTAACAACAGAGGCAGCCCTGCTTCACCCGCTCCGCCTAGGCATCCGCACTCCGTGGCTGCACTGGCACAGCTCTCGAAGCATGTAGTGCAATCAGTCCACATGCAGAGTGTACCGGGGAGATGGCAATCAGCACAGACACTGAGGCCCAAAAAAAGGTGATATAACCTCATTGGTGATTTATGGGAACCAGAAAGATCAGATGAACCTGCCACTCCAGGTGATGAAGTTTTGCAAACAATGGTTTTGAAATTCTTTCAGATAGCCTCTAAGCTACCAAATCATTCCATTAGTCATATAACAGAATATCAGAGCATTACCCGGGATGACAGCAACATAGACACAACTCTCGACAAGGCTGAGCCAAATCATTCCTCACCCTGCGGTCATAACACGTAATAAAGCATCCTGATAGCCCCAGCAAAGCAAAGAACAGTAATGCTCCTGCAATGAATGAAAACTACGAGCAATGAGAAATGCAAGCACAAAGATGGACAACTAAAGGGATCATTCACCAATTCCTCTAACATTCCATCAAAAGAAGAAACGTAGGCACCATACCAAGAATACAGCTGTTACATAAATTCAGAAATGGCACAGGGATCATGAGCAATTTATCAAAATGAAAACCTTAATCTCCAACGCAAAAGTAAGTTCATGGACAACTCCCAAATTTGATCAAATGGGAAATTTATGTTAGGAATCTCAATCTTTTACATCCAGTTTGCAAAGTATCAGTAACAATACTGTCCCTCACATTAAGAAATTGCACTCTCAGCATCAAAATAGAATAATTTAAGCACTCTCACAACAACAACACATAGCCCAAAAGATGTAGCCATCGAGCCACATATTGGAAAACCACCAGAGCTGAAATCCAACAACGAGAATTAACCCAAAAAAATTCAACATGGGGAAACACATAAATCAAGTCCTATTTAAAGAGATTCAATATATCATTTAAATCATGAGAATTATCCTCCAGGACCATAAGATACAAACTAGAATTGACTTAGGAAGATTATACAAAAACCTTCAGTTTCAGCATGTCTTGCATTGCAACTATATATTACTATACAAGGCACAGAAACCAGTTCCCTCGATACACCCCCTCAGCAATCACAATTTGATAAGTCCAATTTCATCTAATTGTCTGATTTCAAAATTGCCAAATTGAGTTGCCTAAAGTATGCACTGCTCTCCATTAAAAAGTTATATGGACAATAGTAAAAGTTATCTTATCCAATAGATGCCAAAATTTAAAGTTTACCACAAATGTAGTAGAAACTGAGTTGACTTTCGAATCTCCATGCATGTAGAAGCCAGAACTGCTTGTAACCATCTATGAGATGCACTACATATGCAAGCGCAGCAATAACCTGTAAATGGTGTTAAAATAGCTACAATATTTAGGTATTTTTTTGGGGGGGGGAAATGATCAGCATTCTTGTGTTTAGCATAAATCAGTCCGAAGCAGCTTCAGCCAGATTTGAAAGCATTTCCAATATGAGAAATATTGACAGCTCTTGGAAATCATTACTGCATCTCCACAGAACTTCAACGCCAAAGTCCTTGCTGGAGGAAAACAGGGTATTGGAAAAGGGGTAAAAATGACCTACAAGTTGAACAGCCAGAAATATAAACAATATATCTCTGGTGACAAAAAATCGAAATTTGAGGGTTCTCCACTTTCGATCAGCGGCTACATGAACCCTTAGATGATATGGCGCCTTGCAAGTTGTACAATGAGCAAATGCAAATCCTTCCTGTCAATTCAAAGCAACGAGCCAGGTCATCCTGAAAATCCCAAGTGGGAATCAAACTCGAGAGTGACTTTGGAAGGAGTTTCACATAAGAACAGAAACACAAATCTCAAAACTCTATAATTGGGACACAAACAAAACAGAAAATGCAGGCATTGAAAAGTTAAATTTACAAGACAATATAATGGTACCCACAGAATCCAATTAAACAATGGTAAGATAAACATTCCATTCAAGAAAACACAGTATAATGGTTGAAAAACTAAATATAGGGAGTCCAAAGAGGCAGATAGAAAGCTAAAATATTTTTGCATATTGATGCAGGTATAACAATTTTAGTAGAACTAAAGGACACTTCCATCCTACCCTCACTGCTCTCCAGTGGTCTAAACATTCCCGGTGAACATACTTTGACGTGCCTTTGCACTTGCAAGGAGCAATAAAATCTCTACCTGCATAAACGCAAGGAAGAATTATGAACACCAAAGACATCGAACAACAAATATTAATACAGAACTACCCAAGGTTACCACCAAGCTATGCTGACAAAGTGCTTGGAAAAAATAGTACCTTTTACTTGGTAGCAAAATGCACTAAAATGTTTTCAGCTTAAGCAGATTTGCAACTACTTTTGCTGCAACTAAGTAGCTCAATTTTACCATGTTTACTTGCAATATGTCCAAAAAGAGTAAATTCTTCTTTCAAACCAAAAATTAGCAAGGCAGCATCTGATATCAGCATTACTATTGTTCACAGTGCTAAATGAAACTCAACAATTCTTCTAAACGCAACTATCAGTGGCCTCGAAACACTCAGAAGATAAACATTTACAAGGAAATTCTCAACCTTTCTCTTAATTCCACCAAAGTGCATGCATTAATCACGCAAAGCTAAAGAACCGAATATGGACGAGAATGCAGATAACTTTCCCTTAAGAAACCAGAGGGGAATCAGAGAGAAAGCTAATAACCATCGGTTTCGAGGCAAATTCGGCATTGGATTTGCTCGCCAGGTCCCGCTTCGAGGTCTATCTCGGTGGGCTCGCCCATCGGCGACGGAGCAACGAGGGGAGAGGACTCCGCGTGATCAGCCATTGACTTTGAATAAAACGAAATGAGCTGGCCAGAAGAGGGCGATCACTGAAGGACTGCAGACTTGCGAGAGGTGTGATTCATGGAAGAAGGAAGGAAGAAGAACCCTAACCACAGATTCCTCTTCTCCTTCTTCTTCCTCGGGCTGGCAAAATCGAGTCTCGCCTTTTCCAGGGCTAGGGGATTATTGATGGACACGACCGGAAATGGATTGGGACGCTGACACGGGTGGCGTCTGTCAGAGACTGCAGATTACCACCTGAGCCAGATGCTGTCGGAGCAGAGATTGAGAGAAGCTGCTGCTTTAATCTAGAAAAAAAAAAAAAGGCGACGTATGCACGTAAGAGATAATTCTAATTTTATGATTTCTACTTTTACCCCTGAAATTTCATTTACTCCACATTAGCTACCTGTACTTTTCAAGGGATTGATGAAAATAGAGCATTATATGGAGACAACCAAGGGACACTTACAACTAGAAGGGAAAAAAAAACGTTAATGTTATAAGAATTATGTGAATTCAATAACGAATAAGATGAATGAGAAAATGAAGATGATATAAAGAGTTTTATTGACAATAATTTAGTATTTTTTAATTTATACGATATATAATAGATAAAATATATGTTTATTTTTTTTATGTAATATTGAGCCTATTATGGTGCAAATACTGAATCCATTCCTAAATTATTTGCTAAGGTTAAAGTAGTGGCTAAGTGAAGGTGAGAATGGATCCTCCAAGATGACAAGGTTGGCACCGTGTAAGCTTCAAACACGATCCATGAGACCTAAACTTAGGGTGAAAATGAGCCATTCTGCAATGTTTATGGAGTTAGACTTAATTTCCGACAATACCAGTAGCTAGCTCATCTCCTGCCAGTTTCGTCAGCTCCGCGGCAGCGAAAGGGGCCCCAAGGCACACGGTTCTTTGGGTCTCGGTCGGCCACAGTGGCTTCAGCCGAGAAATGCCAGCAACAAGCCAATGGAGCAGCAGTGCCGGTGGCGGTTCAGAGCTCAGGTCTCATGGAACATAGGGAGTTCAGTTTACAGTCTCGGGCGAGTGCATTACAGATTGGGCAGAAATTAGTTTAGAACAAGGGTGTTTCAATTCCTAGCTTGGAACAAGGGGCGCTGCTGATGGATCTCTCAGTGGGTATACATCATATGGTTTCTACAGGTCCCGCATTGCCTCATTAGTTCTTTTGCACTTCAGTAATTGGTCTCCTCTCGATCATGTTCTGTGGAACAAGCTTTGATATACCTCTTCTTTATTCTGCATATTCCCAGAGAAGTAACCATAGCTGGTTGTGGTTGTTGCCGGACTTGAGTTCTCCAATGCCCCGAACTTCAGCAATGGAGCTTTATAACTTGTGTTGATCATGAGTTAATGCGACTCATCACTGGGTAAGCACTAGTTGTCAACAAGGATTGAATCCACTGTTAAAGTTGCTGCAGAAATAATATGTACTTATGGCTTCTCCGTTCAGAGCACACTGCCTCGTCTGGCTTTTTACTCAGCTCTCCACTCAATCTGTTGCTTTTTAGCTGTTTCCTTGGCGATTTAGAACGCCCCCCGAATTTTTTTCCTGTCGATCTTTATTTCTGCAACGTAATGTTGAATATCCGAGTCTCTTGCACCAGAAAACCAAGAGGAGCCCCAGATAATGCAAGAAAAGCTGGTTCTCCACAATGATAACGTCGAGGTTCCTCATCTTCATTCTCCTTCTTCCTCATTTATCAACTCCACCGTTCTCTTCTCCTCACATTCAGTGGAAGGAACCACCCCATAGACATTATGGTTAATTCGAAGAGCCGTTGTCACAGAACCCTGGAAGCTCTCCTCTGCCACTTATTTAACGTGTCATGTTCTCAGTAAATCTCATATCGGAAAGAAACCAAAGTCAAATATACTCATGACACAACTTGAATCTACTTGGACCAATGAGTGATGCTGGTGCTATATGTATCAACCATCCTTAGTGGCCAGCCCACTCTCTTTATTGATATTGCTGCTGACGAATGTGGAAGGGAAAACAATAAGGAAAAGGGGAGAATGACGAAAAGTACCGACAAATGCTCGCATGACGGGTACCTCAACTCACCATCTGACATAAGCAAACACTAACTAAATTGCTGTAACGGTAATGGACGTGAAACTATATGCGAACTTATAATCACCAAAATAATCGTTATCACGTTAAATTTGTTATGAGCACATAAAAAATCAATCCATTTACACTTAAAAACTTAAGTTAATAGGAGGTAATGGTACCGAATTTTCTTATAGGTGCACAATTTTTTTTCCCATTTAATCGATGTGAGATCGTGTATCTTAACACTCTCATACTTGTCGTTATTATTATTTTTTATCCGTACGTATGGCACTAGGTTCGGAGTTCAAATGCGTCCGGAATGATTTAAGTTCAAGAATAACTAACCCATTTTAAGTTCAAGAATAGCATGGAAGGTACGTTGGACCGCAGAGGTGGATCTTTGTCGTCGTTATTGTCTCTGGATTTACTTAGATATATATATATATATATATATATATATGATGATTATAAAAGGGAATTTGTACGAGCAATGAGCCAGCAATTGGAATGCACGGAATTTGGGAAGGCAGTGACTCCCCTGGCATCGCACTTTACACGTCCAATCTTCACGTACTCGATCTAGCACGTGGATCACGGAATGATCGGTTCAGTATATTAAAAATAGATGGAAATTCATGTTAATCGGGCGCGGAAATAGTGAATTGAGTCAAGATTTAAAACAAGAAATCAGCGGAAATTTTCTTTAGAGAAGCTGAGCAAATTTACATGCCTATAGGCGCAAATTATGGGGAATAATTCCATTGCACCATTCATGTCTCATCATGGCACGAGAGAGGGGTAGTGGGAGTCCTGTTCGTGGACACTTCACTTGGCCGAGCATCGTGATGGGAGACAAAAGGGGCGAGTCCCCACCCCTCTTATACACTATTTGCAAAGTTCAACTAATCTTGATAGCCGTAAATTCGAATCGAGTTAGTTTACTAAGAAGTATAATTCCTTTTCAAGTAAATTTTCTTTATTTTTGATATCCAAGTATATTAAACCATTGATAAATACGAGATTGGTGGATTCTCGAATGAAGTGAAGAATGTGAATCTCATCTGGGGGGCCAACATTTTCCACATAAAGGAAAAGTAATTAAGTTTGGGTCGCTTTCTTGCAAGGACTTTCCGTGGAAAAGGTGAAATTTGATTTCGGTCTAGACTTAACGGAATCTTTGGTGAAGCAACTTGCACGCTCGGAATGAGCTGATTCTGAAGTTCTTTTAGGCCCTTGAACATGCAGTATTATGATCAAGTAATCGGATCGCATAAATATATTCGGATAATTATACAGTCTCATTTTAAAGAAAAAAAATCGAATGCCCATATAACTAGTGTCTCTCGACCATGTAAAGTACATGAAAATTTCATTAATCTTACGGTATGACTAGATCTAATCTATTTACCGTAATTTTCTCTATGAGATGCTGAGAGAGAGAGAGCGTATTGACCTCCGCTCCTGGATAATTAGCGATGGTAATATGTAGAGTCATGTGACTCATTTTCGAGTTTATATATATATATATATATATATATTTTTTGCAACATGTATGGCCATATTGTCAAGAGCTCATTTAAATAGGATTATCCTTTAGAGTAAAGACATTGACATCTAGCTTGAAGAGGCCATATCCTCTAGCCTCTTCGGAAAGAATTAGTTGAATGGTAAACTAATAATATGTAGTATGATAAGTTTAATATTTAAAGAACTTGATGGTTAATATTTAGGAATTAATTAATGGTAATAAAGTCTCGGACTATATAATATATTATTCAGTAAATTAGTTAGTCGTTATAATATGAGATACTATTGATTAAAAAGAAAAAGAAGAAAAGAATATTCGTCATGAATTTATAAAAAATCAGATTCGTTTATATTTAAAAGATTAAACTAATAGATGATGATAATTCACTTTCCCATAAATATATAAATTTTTTTTATTTAATCCATATGATATTTATATATTAACAATCATATTTAATTTGAAGGTTGTAGTGGTGATAAGATTTTTCAATCAAAAAGCATACATAATATTTTTAGAGAGGCGTGCATTTACAAACCGGATCTTGGATTCGTTCATTAGAATATACAAAATTCCTATACAAGCTAAAGAAATAGAATTATTTACTGTCCAATTAGTTAATAGTTTAATGATTTAATTAAATAATTCATAATTAATAATACAATATGGAGAAAAGGAATATAATAGCTTACCGTGCCTACCGAACCGAGATTACTTATAGGTTCGAAATTAGGGTCGGCGCAAATGTCCGACAACTGGATTATGAAGTTTTCTTCTAGAAACAAGCCATATGTATAGACTTTTTCTCTTTTGATAACAGAAAAAATAAATAAATAAAAACATTTCGGCTAGATCCTCTCATCTTCCACCCTGGAATTCCAAAGTTGACCCTCACACTTTCCTATTAGCCGTCACTGTTCATCCGCACCCCACTCCGGCCAGGCTCGCAGCACAACGGATCGAAATCTCACGCAACAAGGCACGTGCAAAACGAGGTGATGATTCGATAGAGCGGGTTCACGAAAGCCCAAGGAAGTACAACATTGTAAGACCCAACGGTCATTTATCCTGGGCTTTCCTGGACCGGATCTAGGGAAAATTTTCGCCGTCGCTGCCGCCACAAGCGGCTCCCGCCTGCCACACTCCAGAAGGCCGCGTGCGCTCAACTCGCCGCGTCCTAACCGGCAAGAGCCTCCTCGCATTGTCCCGCCGATTATAGATATCCACGGGAGATTCCCCTCGCCGGAAGAAACAGCAGCCAGCGGGCGCCGTCTCCACCACGGTTTACGGAAGCGGAGGCCACTCGAGAGAGAGAGAGAGAGAGAGGAAGTCCACCTGGTACGCACATGAGCGGCAGCGGTCGGTGAATGGTAGTGGAGAAGTGGCGTGTGATCTTCGACTCCATTCACACGCACATATACACAACAGTTAAATATTCGATTTTTATATGCATATGTCGTGGAGTGGGAGCTGATACATACAGAAGATATAACAGTGTATGTGAATAATGTAATGCATATCAGGCGGACGCTAATCATGGTCCTTATCTTAATCGATAATCATCGGCTGTCCTGTCATCCATGCTCGAGAGAGAGAGAGAGAGAGTGAGAGAGCAGTATTGGAAATCTCTTTTAAGCTATTGCGTTCCATTTTGGTGCTTTGCTTCTTCAGCTCGGACATGGTGGAGCTTAGGGTTCCGATCTCGGGTGCGGCGACGGGGCTTTGGTTGACAATTCTGCGCTCAGGCTCGGAGTGAGAGCAAGGTCTGGACTTTATACCCGCAATTTCCCGTTTTCGGTAGGAAGGTTGGCTGACAGACACGTGTAGGAATTTGATCTTCTGGAATCCGTTGGTTGGAGCACATGGAGTTCTCAATCTTCTGTTTTTTGCTGTTCTCTCGTGTTCGATTCGTATGGGAAGATACAACTGGTTTGCAAAGTGTTCCAGCCCTGTCCACAGTTCCACGTCTTGTTTGGAATCCAAGAAAACAAACAAC
The DNA here is from genome assembly GCA_900006705.1 of Sonneratia caseolaris. Classification (NCBI taxonomy): domain Eukaryota; kingdom Viridiplantae; phylum Streptophyta; class Magnoliopsida; order Myrtales; family Lythraceae; genus Sonneratia; species Sonneratia caseolaris. The sequence goes on along the minus strand of CXYZ01013945.1, from coordinate 1,163,842 downwards.
TATTGATTATCATCGTCTAATTGCTGTTTGATCTCGAAAAGTCTGCCAAGATATGTTGAATTTGTTTTCGGAATTGACAAGAAAGAAGTGATTTTTGCTTAAGCTGCTCATTTGATTACGCTGCTCTTTCTGTTCCTCCTCTTGAGCTGCTGGAATTTCTTTAGATTGAGAAAGTTTGCTTCCACCGAGTTGCTTACTGCGAACGATTGAAATCCGTTCTGTAGCTTCCTCTGTTCCCTTTCCTGTCACAGTATACGTTTGACTTCTTGAAGCTGTGCTGCAGCTGCAGCTTCAATGGAATAGGCAGCACCCTGATGCTATGGTAGCTTGCTTTTTCTAAAATATTTTTGTTGGGTGCCGACTGTTTTACTTTATCATGACCTGCCGACATAAAAGTGGGAGCATTAGAATAGAGGCTCGGGCACTCTTTCCTCATTCAATTAAGTTTCAGGTCTGAGAGAGTACGTACGTCATTTTTTTTATTGGATTACTTGTGTTTTTCCACCATAACAGGATCCAGTTCATTCTTATTTTTCTTGGCTTTTTTTTTTTGTCTTGAGCTATGTTCTCCAGCAGACTGCAGTAGCTTAGAAGCCTAAGGTTCTGCAGAAACCTGAACTAGCTTTTCCCTTCAACAGTCCAGTAATCATGAACTCTCCATCTGCCCACTTTGTACCACCCGGGAGGATGGGTATGTATGAACCCTTTCACCAGATGGAAGTATGGGGTGAAAACCTAAAATCTACCGATGAGCCAGTTGCACGTGCAGCTTTGATTGTAGGAGTGGATATGAAATTAGACAATCAGGTGATGTTCGCATTTCATTCTTTATGCTTTCGGCTTGATATCATTTCTCGTCCTGGGAAGCAGGTTATGTTACTCTGCAATTTTCTTCATCTCTTTCTTTCTCATCTTTGGCCCCAGTCAGAGGATACATCACATGGGACACTGGGTACTCCTAACAATTATGATCAAGGAGCGGGTAGACCTTTTGACAAGGTAAGAGCAATGCTGGTCCATGTGATTTCACGATTACATATCGTGTGGAAGTAATTTCATTTACTATCAGTGAACATTTTATGCGTCTTACTGATCTTTCTTAGCATTGATAGTAGAAAAGGTGAACTTTGCGCTCATGCTTGTGTAGTCGACTTTTTTATTCCAATTGAAGGTGTCACAATATGTGTTCCTCTGTGCTTGAGCATAGCAACTTGTATATGTCTAAAGCAGATATCATGATAAGGATAACAGTGTCTTTCAGATAGAGACTTGGAGATCATTCCTTAATCTCTGTAGATCTCTAAATCAAGGAGATCCTGGTGATGTTTGAACCATATTCTACCTTCTGAGGTCTCGTACTGGATTCAGATTTTTATAAGTAGAACTACTTTAAAGTAGTCATATCCATCAGAAACACTTCTTTTTTCGTCAACCTCACTTGCATGTTGACCATGAGTTTTCTACCGAGTTATACAGGTTCAGAGACGTCTTGCACAGAACCGTGAAGCTGCACGTAAAAGTCGTCTGCGGAAAAAAGTAAGAGCTGAATGCAGTGTCATAGTTTGTTGACTGGAGTAATCAGTTTCATCTGCATCGCTTGCTTCTCAGGCCTACGTACAGCAGCTAGAGAGTAGTCAGTTGAAGCTCATTCAATTAGAACAAGAACTTAACAGGGCTAGGCAACAGGTTTTTCTTGCTAATGAACATTCCATATTTGTCGTCTGTTCGGAACCATCAAACTCATAAATTCTTTATTACAGGTTGCCTATGTTGCTGGTGGAGGTGCAGAGTCCAGTCAGCTTGGTTTCTCTCGGTCCGTAAACTCAGGTTTTTGGAACATAATTGTAGATTGCCATTGCATGTCTGTCGTACAGTTTATTCAGGTTGTTTGGGTTGATATGTGGGGCTTGTTCTATTTTTAGGTTAAGGTTTTGCTGATCAATTAGAAGAAATAAATGTTGCTGAACAGAACCACATGGAATGCTCTAATTTTCGTTGAACTCTTCAGGAATTGCTGCATTTGAATTGGAGTATGGGCACTGGATCGAAGAACAAAATAGACAGCTATGCGAGCTAAGGACTGCCTTACAAGCTCAAACAAGTGATACGGAGCTGCAGATACTTGTAGAGAATGGCATGAAACACTACTCTCAACTCTTCCGCATGAAAGCAAGTGCTGCAAAAGCTGATGTCTTCTATGTGATGTCGGGATTGTGGAAGACTTCGTCTGAACGTTTTTTCCTTTGGATAGGAGGGTTCCGTCCCTCTGAGCTTCTCAAGGTACAGTAATTTGTTGTTCTTACTAAATCAACTCTGTATATACAGTCTTCCTGCATATGATTTCATATGATTCATACCAAAAGCAGTGCAGTAGCTGTCATTCATCAGTTAAGACCTGTCTCACTATTTAAGCCTTATCCAGTCAGTATGGTGGAAATGCAAAACTGAATGCGTATTTATTCGTTATCTGATTAACTAGTAACTGGAGGGATTTCTCAGAGCATGGAGGTGCCAATGAAACCTGTCTTCGAATTGAAAATAGGAACTGAGATAAGATATTTCTATGGTATCAGATAAGGCCATATCATAAAGGACATTATCAAGAAATTGATTCCTCAAACATAGACCTTTTATCCCTCTGCTAGAGGCATTCCAAATATTGTGAGAGACAGTAGCTGTTTAAATGAATGAATCGGATTGACAGCAAATTAGAAAACAATGTATATCATAATCAGACATTATCATTTGAATACTAATGTCTAGTTATAGATGAGTCTTATGTTTTGGATTGTTTAATGTACATCAACAGCAACCAGTGGTCCTGTTGGCTCGTAATCATACATCCTTGGGCTAAAAATGGAATTAACATCTTCCTCATCGGAAAAGAAAACCTGGAATTCATTACCATTCTCTGTTTTTCTTGCTCTAGTGAATTTAATAATCTCCATCGCAATACCGATGTTCCGTAAAACTGTTTTGATGGCAGGTTCTTGTGCCACAGCTTGACACCTTGACAGACCATCAACTTTTTGAAATTTGCAACCTAAGGCAATCGTGCCAACAGGTGGAAGACGCACTTTCACAAGGCCTGGACAGGCTCCAGCAGACCGTTTCCCAGACTGTTGCTGAAGGTCAGCTGGGAGAGGGGAGTTACATTCCTCAGGCCATGGAGAAGTTGGAAGCTATCATCAGCTTCGTGAATCAGGTAATATTTTCTCCCGTTTTCAACTGTCATTATGTCTTTGTTCTTGCACCTCATCTTCTCTAGTTCTCTGCATCGTTGAAATGGATGAAACAATCTGCTGTTTGATCAAACTAATGAGTTAACTCTGGTAAAGAACTTCTAGAACAGCAAAATTTCCCTTCAGTTGCATTCGCTCGTGATTTTTTTTTCCAGAAATAAAGGATCTCTGAGATAGGTAGCTTCTAGTCACAGTTCGACCATCTATCTAAGTGCTATTTCTCACTCCTAAAGATTTGCCAACCAGAGAAGCATTTTATTTTTATTTTTCTGTCACTTGTGCAATTAGGCCGATCATATTCGCCAGGAAACACTTAACCAGATGCCACGAATCCTCACGAAGTGCCAAACAGCTCGTTGCCTGCTCGCATTGGGAGAGTACTTCCAGCGCCTCCGAGCCCTGAGCACGATTTGGTCCACTCACCCCCGTGAGTCCGTCTAACTTTTTTCCTTCAGGAAACCATTTCTCGTCGTCATCAGCAGAAAAATCAGCCTTTCTTCTAGCCACAGTCAAGCAGCCGAAGTTGCCCTTCGAGGAGCTTCATCCGAGAACACGACGCGTTCAAACAAAAGCTTCCTCCGAGCTGCCGCTGTTATTTTTTTACGCAGCACATGTACATAGCCATTTATCCTAAGAGATGATTGAGATGGTTTTGTTTTCACGCAAGTTATAGTCAGGCCATATGTCAAAGTCAGGTATAGGTAGGTGCCTTAGTTCTTCGTGTCTGTAAATCGGGTGTTTCCCTAGTCTGAACTGAATGTCTGGTCTCTGTGTGTATATGAAGTTAGCCTGCATTTCGAGATTTTTCTGTATCTTAAGACATGAGAATAAGCGTCCCGCGTGTCAGGACGACGCTGTCCCATTGTACGGTATAAATACATCAAGCTCGAAAGGCTGAACCATACTGTTTCTTGAATCGGGTTCCTAGTTCAAACTTTCTGCATATCGAGATATTTCTACATTGAAGCACACTTCAGTGGCTATGTCGGCCGGGGTAACCTTGCGGTCGTTGTCGGAGTGTAGCTGTATGCTTGATCGAGTAAATCGGCTAGAACTGATGTAACGTCTCGGGATCCTGCCTTCCCATCTGAAGCAGATGTACGTAGCTAAGAGGACATAGCCGTACTGTCTAACTCCCGCCGGTTCAGGCTCGGAATCAGTGGTTGGGTGCGGCTTCACACAACTAGTGAGCTTGCCGTTGGGGTTCGCCAGTGGACCTAGCCCAACTCTATTCCTCCAGCCGGGTAAGTAAGGAAAACAGATCTAGAGATATTCCAGCAGAACTGCTCGGTGACCCTATCGATCTTTGAGGCGTGTTATCACTCAAAAGTGATACCTTGAGTTATTCTTGAGGTTAAGAATGCTCATATATATATATATACACCAAAGATCAAACTCCAGCGTCCTTGCTGGGGGCTCTTGGGTTAGGTCAGAATATCCATATTCTTTGCCTTTCTAGGTTGGAGTCCAACAATCTCCACCAATTTCGCCAATGAACAGTCTCAATAATTTACACTAACCTCTCATTGTTGTGAGTCCGAATCGGTTCTAATACCATATGTAATAACACAGCGCTTGTATCACCCAAGAGTGCTATCTTAATTTACTCTTGGGGTAACATCACTCACATACATACATACCGAACACCTCCTCTTTACAAAATCGATGTGGAATCAGGTAAGTACAATTTCAAACCGAACCGACCGGGGAATGAAGTCGAGCCAGCCGGCAGAGAGGAGGAGGCAGTACAGCCCGGTACCACTTTCCCTTAAAGTAGTCATAAAAACCGACATGTATTATTTAATCTCTAGTAAATTAATCCGACTCACGAGTCTCAGTACATCTAAACATACGTGCACGCGCGCGCGCCTACATATGTATATGTGTATCAACTATTCTTAAAGTTTAAAATTATTTATTTTAAAAAAAGAAAGAGGATGATGACCTCATCGTTTACTTCAAACAACATGCAGAAAGCACAAACGGATGGAATTGATTTATTAGAATAAACGGGTGGATATGGATATCCCAACACACACACAAACCCTTGCCCACGGCCATCGATTTCTGAGGGAAGTTGGCAATTCTTTATGCAAGGTCTAATTAGAAAGCACCATTGATCAAAATATCCCACGAAATCACGTCGAGAGTCTTGATACCAACATTCCCATGACCTACATGCCATCTGTTACTTCTCTAGAGTCGGAAGTTTCACCGTGATGTTCCGTTTCTTTATGTTTCAATACTATATAGAAAATGAAATTGGTTCTCTTAGTTATAAAATAATTCTTTCGATTTACACTCAAATTAGTAAATTTAATCTCACGTAAAAAAAAATGGTAACCGAAAAAATCTGAAATTGGGTATGATTACATATCAATTATGATTAATACTTAGGTTAAGACCTAATATTTGTTTATTGTTGATACGTAGGACAGACATATTTTAGATCATGGATTAGCTGAGAGCTTTGTTAGCGTTTACTATGCCGCAACCTCTTACGCTGTCGTTTACCATGATGCGGGTCCCACATGGTTACGTCATCCCGCTCGCTTTTATTGGTCGGTCTTCGCCGAGGGGAGGGAATTCCCTGCATGAGACTCCTCCACATCCTTGCCATGTGGCCTCGGCTTGACACCCTCCGATGCGACCGCTGAGCCTCTGAGAGGCTGCGGCTCGATCTGATGATGAGCTGTCAATCTACGATTGGCCATTCCAGTGTCAATTGGGCGGCTAACTGCTCGTGACTAGGAGGAGAGGAGGGCATGTCTCTTTCCGACTCAGATTAAAATATTATGCAAGTAATTCAGCATCCAGTCATGATTGCCCTTTAAATACAAATGAGATAAATGATTTTTAAAAGAGAATATGAGAAGAAAAAAAAAAGGAATATTTGGGCATTTAAGTCCCACTTCGTCTTGATTTTATACGCTTAGAGTATTTATTATATTATTATATTACGGAATAAAGTTAAATTATAAGAGAATTTAATTTGTATGGATGAAGCGGATTGTAATTTGAAATTATTATATTTGATAAGTATCTTTAATTCTAGGAAAAAATAATTAATTGTAATATTTTAATATTTGATGTGAATGGTGAAATTTAAATTTACCATATAACCCTTATGTGCCCCCAAGGTAGAGGTGGTAGATCGTGCCGATGTAGCCCGGTAGTACGATAATATCTTTTAATCACAGCTGGTCTACAACTACAAGTAGGTTCATAAAGATGATTTCTTTTGTTTTTCAATAGTGCTATCGTGCCAGCACGATCCAAGGATCATCGGATCCAGCACATCTAATAAAATTACTAGGTCGTGCTAGCACGGCACGATATTCTCCGACCCAGGCACCGTGTAATCATGCCGAGCTACCGTGCCATGCCAGGTGTACCCCCAAGGAACTTGAGAATTTGACAGACAAAGACAGTGAGGAGACTTGGGACAAAAATGTAAGAATATTTAGAAAAGAATCATGACAAAGCATACGGGCCACATCTGTAAAAGTGCATTTCCGCCTTATAAATTGGTAAGAGGTAATTACCAGGAAAGACATGAGACCCGGTCGACACGGCTGGAACCAGGAAAGTCGAAATAGACTGCATTTTCCGTACGAATAGCATAAAGTTAGTCGTAATCTGGAAACCCTTCCTGGAAAGTTCGTGAATTATACCCAACCAAACACGCCCTTAGTGCATCAGAAAGACTTGCGCCCGATGAAGATTGATCTGCATCAAGACATGTGAATCAATATCGAGAATTATTTTTATTATTTTTACTAATGAATGTTTTTCAATTTACGGTGAACGGAGTGATATCCGAGCGGTGTTAAAAGGCCAGGCCAGGCCAGTTCAGACAGAAATACTGCCAGCTGGCTTCGGTGCGTGAAAGCTACTCCCATTGTCTTATTTTATCCTCCCTTTCAACTAACGGCACAGCACGACAGAAGATGGCGGTCCGCATAGACTTATATTGGATGAAGAAAATCTGTCAATAGGACTAATCGAGTTAACAAATTGGTCAAGTCAATCCGAGACTCTTTGGAAATTAACCACCCGGAGGGAAAGCTAATGGTAGCTTCTTTGATCAGAATCTTATCAGAAACTTAAATTTTAATCGTTCGTCATTCATGCTGGATGGTTATGTCCATACGCTACTACGTGTATAATAATAATAATAATAATAATAATAATATTTATGTGTCCGATCTCAATATGTCTATGCCATACTCTCTCTGCTCCTAAGGATACGATACCAACTAACTTCTATGAGAAAGTTTTGTGTGGAATGGGGCATACCATATCATTATTGTCACGCGGTATTATGATCTAATAGTGTAATTAATTACCGATTTTTAATAAAAAAAATACTTTAGAAATTCATTGATAAACTCTAAAAAATAAAAACAAAAGGGAAAATACCAACCCTATAATAAGGAAATATGAACCTTAAAAATATTCAGATGTGCTCAAATTTTATTGACCAACATAGCAATGGTAGACTGGTCTCAAGGTAATCCAACCGTGATACAATTGTTTATTCATTAAATAACTTGAAATTTTTGAAACAGTCAATCGTGTATGTGATCGCATCTTTGGATCGTATGGACCACATTTAGTTTTAAGCTTAGAACAAAGTTTACACCATGGGGGCATTTATATATGCACCATGTTGTCTTATAAATATGTCGAGTAGTGTGGTGACTATTAAGCATTTTCATGGAAAACCACCCATCAACAAATAATAATACATATCATTGGATAATAAGGTCTTGGTGTGTCTGTCGACACCGACAACTCAACGGGCAAGACATTGTAGGTCTTGTTCGGATCGATCGGCGAAACTCCATTTACCCATATTCTCCTCTTTTAAAAAAAATAATCGTTTTGGAGAATAAAACACCGAATTTATACGCTTTCCACTTGTTTTTCCTGAGTTTAAGAGAGATGATTACCCCGGTGTATCATGAAAAAAATAATAAATCTTAAACTAGACCAGCGTGGAGGGAAATTACCGTTAATATTCTATGATTTGCCGAGTCTTTACCCTGCACTTGAAATGAAAGTTCCCGGCCGACTTGCCCCCCACCCCGACTTTCCTCTCCTCAAGTTCCACGCGAGACAGTTTGTTTACTTTCAGACCGAAACATCATTGGTCAGCCTGTCCCTCTCGAGGACGGGGCTGCATTCCACGTGTATTACCTGTTTGCTGTAATTTGATCCGAACGAAATGTGTGGGTCAACATATACGAGACTGGTCTTCTGCTTGAATCGATTTCGATCCGGGTTCTCGGACATTCACGATGGGCAAACAGTACTGAATATTTAATTTCCAAGTGCCTTTGGTCCCAGCCTGAGGACTGGTCTCCTCTCCCTATAAAAGCCCTTGTCCTCAACTCAACCGCTTCAACCTTCACCAGCAACCACTTCAGAAAAACCTGTTACGACCAGAGCTCGAGAAATACATTTCAATGGAGTGCTTTGGGCTTGTTTCCAAAGACAAAGTCTGGTGGCTCTTCACCCTCCCGGCTTTTGTGGGCTCCAAGAACCTACTGGATGGCCACATCGTCTTCTCTTTCATCGTCGCCTTCCTTCTGTTAGGGCTTCTCTCATGGGCCCTTTCGAGTGGCGGCGTGGCATGGAAGAACGGCCGGAACCGGATTGGCCGAATCCCGATCCCTGGACCCAGAGGCCTCCCTGTTGTCGGGAGCCTCTTTGTGCTGAGCAGGGGACTGGCTCACAGGACCTTGGCTGACATGGCTCGCCGCCGAGGCAACACCCAGCTCATGGCTTTCAGCCTCGGGTCCCATCCTTTCGTCGTGGCTTCTGACCCGAATACCGCGCGTGAGATCCTGACTTCACCCTACTTTGCCGACCGTCCGCTGAAGCCAACAGTTCGGAGCCTTATGTTCGGCCGAGCCATGGGCTTTGCCCCGAACGGCTCTTACTGGCGACTGCTGAGAAGGGTGGCTGCATCCCACCTCTTCTCGCGCCGGAACATCCTAGCCCATGAAGCAGGTGATGGTGCAAGTGTCGTACTATTAAAAAAAAACTATATTTGAATTAAACTAAAAGATTAAATTTTATAAATATAGATGTGAATGCAATTTTGATTATTTAAAAGCAGAATGTGCGAGAGGATGCAATCTGCCTTAATGCATTAGATAATTTTACATCTCGCAATTATTGATGTTAATCATGCAATAGGTCACCGGCTCGACTGTGCCAACATGATTCGAGACATCGAGAACGAACAACAATCTTGGGGCTTCGTCACTCTGAGGAAGCACCTCCGGTTTGCAGCCCTAAACAACATCATGGGAACTGTATTCGGACGAAGATACGACAAGGTCTTCGACCATGAAAAGCTCCAAGAACTGACTGAGATCGTCTCGGAAGGGTTCGAGCTGCTGGGGGCCTTCAATTGGTCCGATTATCTGCCGTGGCTGAGCTGCTTCTACGACCCCGTACGTGTTGAGGAGCGCTGCATGAAGCTTGTGCCCCGAGTCAAGAGGCTCGTCAAGGGGATCATCGACGAACACCAGCTCGAACGGTCGAAGGTGTCATCCGACAATTCCGACTTTGTAGATGTCTTGCTCTCTTTGGATGGTGAAGAGAAGCTCCAAGAAGATGACATGATCGCTGTTTTATGGGTATGTACTTGTACTTCATATTATATATTCCATATTCGTAAGACGACATTTTTCCAAAATTACCTCATAGCGAGCGTCGATGGTAAGGATTTATCTTTAAAATATCGAATTATCTATAAAATTTAATTATTTTCTATTTTCTTAATGCCATGGGATTACTATTTCCAGGAATACTCCCTAATTTACAGATATGATAATGATGCAAAATATATGCACACACATATATATATATATATATCAAATAACAGAGTTTTCTTAACTTGGGTCAATTTTGCAGGAAATGATTTTCAGGGGAATGGATACGACAGCTCTGTTGACCGAGTGGGTGATGGCTGAGCTGGTACTTAACCCGCACGTGCAGGAAAGGCTCCGGAGAGAGCTCGACCAGGCCGCCTGCGACAACGCCGCCACCTTGACCCATGCTGACGTAGCGAACCTACCCTACCTGCAGGCGGTGGTGAAGGAGACTCTGAGGGTCCACCCACCGGGTCCGCTCCTCTCGTGGGCCCGCCTGTCCACGCACGACGTCCAGCTCGGCAACGGGATGGTCGTCCCAGCCAACACCGCCGCCATGGTCAACATGTGGTCAATAGCCCACGACCCGCAGGTCTGGGACGAGCCCGACCGGTTCGTGCCAGACCGGTTCCTGGCCGACGACGTGGACATCAGGGGCGGGGACCTGAGGTTGGCGCCGTTCGGGGCCGGGCGGAGGGTGTGCCCCGGCAAGAGCCTGGGGCTGGCCGTAGTGGCCCTGTGGGTGGCCGAGCTGGCGCGTGGCTTTGAGTGGGCCCAGCACGCGGCGCGTCCCGTTGACCTCAGCGAGGTCCTCAAGCTGTCGTGTGAGATGAAGCATCCCTTGTGCGCTGTAGCTGTGAGGAGGAGCAATGTTTCAGCTTAATTGACAGAGGTTGCTGTGTTAGATTTTTCTGTTCTTTTTTCCTTTTCTGGTCTAACTTAGCTCTTACAAGTGTGATGTCAGGTTATGATGATATAAATAGGTTTGATTTACATCTGTGTGGTTTATCGAATTGCTGTCTCATCAAGCAAATATATGTATATATGAGTTAGTATCCAATTAAACTCAAATTTTGACAAACGTTTTTAATTTTAACACAAACTCTTTAATATACCCCAATGAAATATGCATTATTTATGGCCTTTTAACGGCACGTGACTTTGGATGATGTGATTAATGAAAACTGATGTGGCAAAAGTCATATACACTGCCGGGACCTAAAGTAGTGAAAAAGCCATTTTAGCCCCTCACCATTCTTCTCCCATTTAAAATTAAATGAGGGTAAATAGGACGTTTCATCTTCTTCCTCCTCCTACGCTCCCCTTTTAGCCGCAACTTCCATCATCCCATTTCTTCAACTACCGCCCCCACCTTCATCACTGACCCTTCTTCCTCTCCTTTTCTTCCTCCACCGCTGCTCCAACGTCCATAGCTTCTTGTTTTGGCCTTACAACTTCTGCCACCTCCGCCCAATTGCTCGTTCAGAAGGAAATACAAAAAATAAAAATAGGTCTGAAAAAAATATCGACCTTCCACTTCTCCCATGATCATGGCTTCGCGAAGTGCAGGTCGACATAAGAGGAGTGGTCAGATCATTTGCAATAACGGGTGGTGGAGTTGGGGTGGCGCTACGGTTTCAGAAGGTGAAAAGGTAGATTGTGGAGGAGGAAAAAGGGAGTAGTGGGTTTCGAGCCCATGTGCTGTGCCTAAAGTGAAGTATCATGCGTTGTAAGTCATCCTGGCTAATTGTACTCTCTGGTTTTACTTAACCACTACTTAATGGACTTGAGTTTTTTTTTTTCAAATTTGATCTCAATGTCTCGAGATGAGCCAATCCGAGGCTGATTTTGCCCATTATACAGGTGAGGATAGATCCATGAAGAGAACAAAATGAAAGATCAAGAAGTAGAGCACGGTGAACTTATTACCAGAATTTTTAGAGAGAAAGAACGAAGAAACATTTTTCACAAGAAGAGGATGAAATCACCATTTTACGGAGAGGTTGGCGAACCGAATATTCAAAATAAGATGAATGACAAGAAGACTAAGGCCAAAGGCGGCGGAGGTAGTCGGAGAAAGGGGCCGGCTGAGAGTTGCAGGTGACCGGGGAGGAGAGAAAGGGGAGGAATGTAATTAGTCTGATTTGCCCTTGTTTAATATCAAATTAAAGAGGAATGATGATTGGTAAAATGGTCTTTTCACTAATATGGCCCCATGGAATCCATGCAGATCTGTCACATACAGCTAAATTAATGTGCCATATAAGTTTAATATATATAAAAAAGGAACATTATACTAAACGCCATAGAAAAGATATATAGTTTGTATTTAATTGGATATGTTAAAAAAATTATATTAAAATTAAAAAAGTTATCTTAATTAGAATTTTAATCATACATATATATATATATATATATACATGCACACACCACTCTCAACTTATTATTGATGCTCCAATCTTCCCAACAAGCACCTGACCCAATTGGAACGCAAACTTTTCAAGGCCTAATTTCTCGAACATTTGATTATAGACATAGTATGCTCTAGGTTGCTGAGAATGGTGAGTGGTTCAATGACCTTGAAACCACTCGGTGAATGGTCAAGTTCTCCCATATTTTGGGATTTGGAGAATAGTAGTAGTTACTGTATTACTACCAAGTATGAATTTAACTAGGTTGCAGCTTCTCCTCTTAATCATAATTGTTCAGACCGGGATTCTTTGGTCAGTCAGACCGGTTAGCCAGGGAAATGGAAGGCTCACTCGATCTGATTATTATGATATAAGCTCCTTTTGCACTATAATAGTGGGACTAATGAAAACCACTCGTTGTTTGACTGCTATCGAGGACCTCACCTCTACTGCCACTATGGATATAGAGTCAAGCCGCCACCGATCGGGTCTTCTCTATCTCTTCATGCAAGAGAGAGGTCGGGAATTCTAGGGTTGATTGTGTCCAAGTTCTCTATATAAGAGATCGGTTTTAAAATTTTTCATACTCACACTTGACCTAGTGTGGATATCGTGGAGGGTCTGCTCATGCACACCTAGTCAAAGGATCGGCTCCAAAAGGCTCGTGATTGGTGGGTCCTGGTTTGTTCAGATACGACATCAACATCTGAATTTCAACACAAAGATGAATATGGTTTTTGTTATGCATATATTCTAAACCTGTTATAATTAGAATTTTAAATTACTTCAGAGTGATCACTAGGTTTGGGAATAAAATTTTGAAATTTACGTTTCCGCTACATTATCGATTCCCAACCGTGGGTATAGGAATCAAACCGTACCCAAAACTTGTATAATATCATGGGTTTTGAGTACACTGTTAGAACATGCATAATTATTTTTTAATATCGAATTATTGAAATTTAATTAATTTTAACGTAAAGTTTCATAATTTTGTTAATTGCATGTAGTTATTTTATCAATTTTTTTGTATATTTCAAGTTGATTCAAGGTAAACTCTTATACTTATATCTTTTATAAATTTTTCTAAATTATTAAATATTTTTACATGATAAAGTTGATAAATATGTACAATTATTATATCACATGAAAAATCATCAAAATAGGAATGTAATGGTGCAAACGAAGAAATTATAAACCATTAAAATTAACTGTATGAAATTTTTTTTATATGATTATAGATACCTTTTAAGCTGGAGCTGTAACTAAATTCGACCAATTCTAAATTATTTTACCCAGAACTTACCCAAATTTTATTGATATATATTCGAAACCTAGCTACCCAATATGATAGGTTCCTATCGGTTCTGAGTCTACCCAGTACCGTGCACACCCCTTGAGAAATCCAAGCAGTGACGGTCGCCGGCCGGTCTACCAGTCATGGGTCCTTTTTGCACGTCTATATCGGCACTTTCATTATATATATATATATATATATACACACTAAATGTTAGACCAAACGGCCAATGGTCTTCATATAATAGTATAGATATATATGATTTTGTTAATTTAAATATATATAGTTTGTGTTACAAGATCATCATTAGAAGAGTTATGCATATTGACTGACAATTTTCTATATATATGCCTGACACAATGATCATATATAGTTTACATGAATGGTTCAATTATTATTATTTTTAAATCCTGCCAAACTCATCGAATACCATGTCAAATGCATAGAACTACCGTACATCTTGAACCGGTTTGCCATCATGAACAATCAAAGATCTTCGAGATAAGCTTACCGAGGGTCGATCGATCACCAAGTTGTAACTCCGAATCTTCTCGGGTCATTGTCGATCGGATATTGTCATATGAGTGAGGCGTTGGGTTTACTGTTGCGAAACCATCGTCCCTGAGATTAAGTGGACCACAGAGAATTTCAACTCTATGGGCTACCAACGCAAGAAGTCCCCTTAATTATCGAATTCAATTACATGCTTTCTAGTACTTAATAAATCCTGCACTTGCAGCAGTACTGGATAAGCCTCCTTTCCACGCCCTCCAACAAATAAAAAACAAGGAAAAAGGGTATAGACAACATGAATTTTGGTTGCTCGCCCGTTTTAATTAGCTTTAGACAAGTCATAGGCTTTAATCTCGTTGAATCATTGGACTTCACTGTTGGTCGGGATCCTCAACTCTATCATCATTGAACGGGTCGGTTGTTGAACCAAGGGAGCTTTCAGTGTTCATATTGTTCGGTTCACGATGTGACCGCGCGGATATAACCTAAAACACGAGACAACTCCATGCTAGTTATCTATTCATGTAAGTGGCCCTCTTGTTAGATTATATAATTGATCCATACAGGCAAGTGATGAACGCGGAACCAAGGATTAGATTCAATGAACCGACACAAGGGAAAACTTATGCAAGGTCATCAAACAAGAACAGACGACATCGATCGGATGATGGAGTACATACGATCAATGGTTGTACAACGAGGCAAGAGAGAAGATTCCTAGTATCATGTACTATCATTTGTCTTCTCATATATTGTCCTGATAAAGTCGACATCAATCTCCCCTCAATCGTACAATCCAGACGTGGAGAGATTTGATTCTTCTGGTGGTCTATCCGATCACGAAATGGTCATGGTGGTGGTATATGTGTTTGGCCTATGCAGACACTTGAAGAAATTAATTAGAGGGGAAGATGTGTTTGAAGTCTTAAATATCCACTTTGAGATCGGAGAGATATCTGCTTAACCTTTCAAGTTAATTGTGATTAAGATCATCATGTATCACTAATAAATTACCACAAAAAATAAATATATTTAGTACAATAATATCACTTTTAATCCAAAATTAAGATATATTTATTTTTACTTTTATTAATAGTACCCTTATACTTGTCTTATTTTATTTTATTTTTCCCTCTATCCTTTTAGTTTTAGGTAGGCGGTCTCATTAAAAAAAGAGAGAGACCATAAATTAATAGTTGTCACGTACTGTACAACTTAGGTTGAACGCAATAGATTCTCTGGAATCTAGCTTTGAATCTTTGGGATAGATTCAAGGTACCCACCATAATCGAATGGAGACGTCCCGAGTGTATGTACGCTTTCGTAATTGAGTAGATACATGTATTAGTCCATGTGCTCTCATTGTGCATTTCTATCATTTTTTTTTTATTACAAAAAAAATATCGAATCAAGAAAAAGATGGAAAAATAGAAAGAATCGCACGCACGTATGTGTATCTATATGCATTTCTTACATGCGCTCCCATGGAGAATAACTCGGATTTTTCAGGCATAAATGATACCATAAAGGTGAAGTGGCTGGATACAGTAAAAACTAAACGTATAAGATTTTAATCTCATAATAAAAATGATATCAAATGTCCCATATATTATGATCTGAGAGAATTACGTGAGGGAGCGTCTCATGCTATAATATATGCAATTGTATATATATTTATTTATTTACTGATAAAAATATTTAATTTACTTCTTCCATTTTAATAAATGATCGCAATTACCCTGTTAATTATATGTACGCTGGCGTAGAATGGACCCGGCCCAATGAACCAGACATTATTGGGCTTCATAAGTTAGTTAAACCGGCATGACTCCAACATCACTAAGGGTTGATCTAATAATCATTAATGAGTAATGGTGGCTTAATGAGCAATCATTCATAAGTGATTCAATCACTTAAGGGTTGATTTACTCATTAAATTAATTAATTTAATCAATTATCTAAACGAAATTATAGTTTGAAGGTAAAAAAAAAAAAAAAGTTCCATTGCAACATATCACATGCTAGTCCACGAAAGGCACATGCTCGTCCCTCTTGAAACGGAAAGCGGAAGCTCGAATTTCCTCTTTTCATTTCTTAAAATTCTGCTAAATTACAGCACAAATTGTAAAATTTTGGCTCATTATGACATTAATTCCCAAGATTTTAATTTCGACTCATTATACTCCATAATTTATGAAAACTTCTAAACATAATAAATCGTTAAATAAAGAACAACAACATTAATTTCTATTGACATGATATACAAAGGTGGCAATTTTTATCTACGTAACAAAAAACTTACACGAATTATGAAACAAAAGTTTGATAACCAAATAAGTTAGGAAATATGATTTTTAAAATTAATTCAGTCAAATTTAAAAATTCAAGATTTAATGTAAAAAGTATAATTTGTTTATATATCTATGTATATATATATATAATTTTTTACGTTAATAGATAAGATTGCAAATTATGGCGCCAAACCGAACTAACAGAACCTTATCTCATTCTTGGCTGCCACAGAAAAGAAGAAAACCTCCGCCATGGACTGAAACTGAGCCACCACAATAGCTTATTCTCAAGAACTTCGTTTTCATGGCTTCTTGTCTACCAGAACTAGGGGGAGCGTGTGGTTTCTTCGTCAGGTCCTGGAGACCCGGTTCCTGCGCTGCCCTTCGGAGATGGCGGATCAGAGCTTCCTCTGCTGCCCCCGGTGTCGACTTCAAGGCTCTCGAGTCCGCCATTGATAAGGTTCCCTGGCCCCTCTCTATTTTTGCCTTTCGTTTTCCATTTTGGGCTGGAGATCATTGCTGGATTGGCCCAACTGAGTTACTAGTCGGATGATTGATTCGGAAATGACAGGCATTTGCAAATTCCGGACAGAGGAGCGCTACCGGAAATTCGGTTAAATTTGGATGAATATTAGGAAAATTGAAGATGGTAGACAAGAATTTGTTTGGAAATATTGAGGACTAGAAGTTTGCCTCCATATAATTCGGATCCTGTCGCCTATAAACATTTCTTCCGCAACGAAATCTATGAAACGCCTGAGATGTTATAGTGCAGTCCTGCAAAGCAATGTATGAGCCCACTAATTAGCATTGGGAAGAATAATCTTCCCAGCTTTAACATTAATCCCGCTGTGCAATTATGATGTTCAGTCATTTACTATATCTTCACCAGTTCGGCTCGCAGTCCTCTTAAGTGTTTGAATAGTATATGTTCAAGTATGTTGGTTCGCTCCAAAGAGGAATGTAAAACGGTTAATGGGTCATATTTGATGCAGAAAGATAGTGATGCCGTTAAGGAGGCTCTCAATCAGTTGAGCGAAATGGGTTGGGCCAAGAAATGGAGCTCTCAGCCCTACATCTCGCGTCGAACGGTCAGTTGGTCAGACAAATTATAGATCAGCATTAGCATATTGGATCTTCTGTCGGTTAAATTTACAACACATCTGTGTGCATTAGACGTCCCTGCGTGAGCTGACGACTCTTGGCATAAAGAACGCAGAGAATCTTGCTATCCCGAGCGTCAGGAATGATGTAAGTGCTTTCTAGGTGCAAAAATCGTACTTAGATTTTGCTTTTGAATTTTTGGGCTTCCTTTTAATGTAATTTTTACTCGGCGGAAGCAATAGTTTCAGAGTAACTTGCTGTAATTTTGACATTTTCAGTAGTGCAGGCAGCTTTTTTGTTCACGGTGGTGGGAACTACGGGATTCTTAGGTGTTCTGGCTGGTCAGCTTCCAGGGGTAACTTCATTCTACTATGGAACACTGCATTTTTCTTTCCTGAAAATTCAATGTGGAGCGGCTGCATCTTGCTTTATCATATTAGCGCAGTTCTCATTCTCTACTTGAACAAATCTACCAGAACATTATCGTACTTTGCTCTGTCAAGAACCATCGAACTGCTAACGTGTCCACACTTATTTTCCTCTACATCAAGTGTCTTACTCTGCAAAATGTTCTTTATGGTCGTATGTAACTATCCAGCATCGGGATGATACGTTTCTGTCTTCATTTTTTACTTGTGTGGTGTGTTCCAAGATCCTTTGTAGGCAGTACAGTTGCTTGGGATGTACAGTGACTGTGAAGCCAAAAATTGAGCACTTCGATGTCATTAGTATAGTCTGCATCCCAAGCTCTTCCTTATTACTGATGTTATCGGTCCACAATATCTCAAACTGCAGGACTGGGGATTCTTTCTTCCTTACCTGATTGGGAGTATTTCTCTAGTGGTTTTGGCTGTTGGGAGCATTTCACCAGGGTAAGATGAGTCACCTCTGCTTGAACAACTTCTTTGGTTCATATCGAACGATAATTACCATAGATTGACCTGCTTTCCTTGCTGCTGCAGTCTCCTTCAAGCTGCTATCGGCGGATTCTCGTCATTCTTTCCTGATTACAAGGAAAGGATAGCTAGACATGAAGCTGCACATTTTCTAGGTACTGTTTGCTGACAGATGGTTAATATTGTCAATCTATTCCTGAGCTGCTCTGATCCTCGAGACATTCTTCTTGTTCTTTTTCTGCATTTCATGGGATGATCCACTGCAAGAAGTGTCTGAGCCGGTCGAGCTATCTGATTCTTGCATTTTTTCTGGCCCTAAATTGGAAATCTTCTCTAATATCTTCAGTTGCATATCTCCTTGGGCTTCCCATTTTGGGGTACTCATTGGATATCGGGAAAGAGCATGTGAATCTCGTTGATGAAAAACTCGAAAAGCTTATATACAGTGGGCAGCTCGACGCCAAAGAGCTCGACAGGTATGATGCCATTGGATGTTAGGTAGAAGATGTTTCATCAGGCATATCAATGACCACAATTCCCGACAATTCTGTAAATTCAGGTTGGCGGTGGTGTCTATGGCAGGATTAGCGGCAGAAAGCCTCAAGTATGACAAAGTGGTCGGGCAATCAGCCGATCTTTTCACCCTCCAGGTTCGAATCTTCACTTCACTCACAGATCTAGAAACTGCAAACGCTACCCTATGGGCCGAAGATCACAATATCCCATGTGCAGAGATTCATAAACCGGAGCAAGCCTCAGCTCAGCAAAGACCAGCAGCAGAATCTCACTCGATGGGCAGTAAGTTTATGTTATCTGAAACCGACCAATGTTTCCCCCTGTGTCTCCCTCCTCGAGCTAACTCGGGGAACTGGATGTAGGTTCTGCTTGCAGGGTCGCTCTTGAAGAACAATGTGGCTCTTCATGAGGCTCTAATGGAGGCAATGTCCAACAAGGCTACAGTGCTGCAGTGCCTTGAAGCTATAGAGAGAGCTGCCTGAGAAGAAATCCCCTGTGGCCCTTCTGGACCCTCTAGGAACATACGTTCTCTTGAGAAAGCACTTCCATTATATCATAACTGGATCGAACTTCCATCAAGAAAGTTCTGAGATATATAGTTATCTCGTGACCGTTACTCTTTTATAGTTGGATACATTCCCAATGAGATGAAGTTGAAAGTAAATTGGATTAAGACCCTTAAATTTACTGGATAATCGCAAGAAACTCCCTCCGGTGAACACCTCCTTAGATCTCTGTTACCGGAGTTCAAATCCATAATCGTTTCTCAACTTACTACTGAATTTCATACACCCAATGCATGTAGCAGCTCGTTTCCATTGGTCCCTACTGATAGATGAGTAGGATCCATCGACATAGAGAAAACAGGCCAAGAAATAATAGTCATATGTTTGGATTATTATATAGAAAGTTCCGTTCACTGTCGTTCCCTTCCCGATCCATTGAACTTCTTACGATTTAGGGATTGCTCTTATGACAAGATACACGGGAAAAACCAAAGTTGCATGAGTCTGTGATTGTAGTATATCACCAGGCAAAATGTGTCGACTTCTACAAGCTACAACCTACCATACATCGAGAGTAGATCCCTCAGCTCAGCAGCCTCTTTGTCCAAGTAATTGAAGCTCATTGAACTCGGAATCCTCCAACTCCAGTTCCCAAACTGCAGTAAACAAATGTGAAATCAATTTATGCATCCAAACAGGACCTCTTCTGAGTCTATAATAAAACAAACAGTTGAAATATTTTGAGTTAGTCGGGCATCAAAAACATTTGCGCAAGTCAGTAAAGAGGACAAAGTTTATCTAGATGGTTTTGCAAAATCGGAAACTCACATGAGATTTCTGTCTGGATAAAGAGCCGCACTGGGCCTTTGAATATGGACCTAATCTAATTTTTGCATTAAAGGCAAAGCAGATACCTGAGTTGCAGGTGTGTTCATTCGGGCAGTGCTTCCAAGACCAAGGATATCTTGCATGGGCACAATAGCCGTACAGGCCACAGAAGATAGGGCAGCTTTGATCATCGCCCATGAGATATTGTCACTTTCGGTGATTGAGAGATATTGTCGCACCTGCAAAGCAAATATCAGCAAAAAGTAAGCCATGAACCTTTTACGAGTATAAGATGCTCCCCATATTACAAAAGAGTCAATCTTTATGACAGAGAACTGACATGG
Organism: Sonneratia caseolaris; assembly: GCA_900006705.1. Classification (NCBI taxonomy): domain Eukaryota; kingdom Viridiplantae; phylum Streptophyta; class Magnoliopsida; order Myrtales; family Lythraceae; genus Sonneratia; species Sonneratia caseolaris. Next base: position 1,143,226 of record CXYZ01013945.1, on the reverse strand, counting down.
AACCTCTCTTCTTCATTCAAATTGTCCCACCATCCTTTAACCTACGCATGAAGCACAATGGTCTAATCAGTATACTTTTCCAAAGAAAATGATGAATTGAAGAATATAGCACAAAGAAGGTATACTGTGTCATTGTCGTGAGTCCCAGAGTATACAACTTGATTCTGCTCATGGTTATGAGGCAGATGAGGGTTATCAGCCTCGCTCCCAAATGCTGGACCAGGAAAATAATTATGTCTATCAATATGAACCACACGAACAATCAGAAATCAGAAACATGCAATCAAGTGCATGTAAGAACTACCCAACAGAAGCTACAGTAACAAATAAACAAAGAGGTGCTTTTTTACCAAACTGGAGGACAGCCATTCCAGGTGCCCCTATTGATCTCCGGAGATTAACTACATCCTCGGTGATCACTCCCTGTCATGTTTTAATACATAACCATGAGTAAATTAACAAAGGCATGAACTTCTCTTCTCGGCCAAGTCAAAGCAACTACACTGCTTGTTGATCATCTGCCAGAGATGACAAAATATTGTTAAAAATATAATTTTGAGATTTATTAGTAAGAACTGATTATAGAACTTATTTTCAGCAAGGTTTTTTGTATTCTCCTGAAATGTATCTTCATCCATCTCCAGAATCCATCTGGAAAATAACATATCACATACCGAAGATGTAACTGAACTCAGGAGAACAAAATGTATAAAGTAAACTATATATGTCAGTCAGAAGAAAGCATACCAAATCCTCTGCTATTATGTTGATCTCCCCAAGATCTTTAGAAATAGCATCAAACAGAGATTTGCCAGGTCCCACCTACTGTCAGAAGGCAAATATTATGAAATAAAACAGACAATAACTATCTTAAATTACCAAATTTCTACCTTCCATTGCCCGATTGTTGCAACCTTTGCTTCTGTTCAAGAATGAAATGTATAAGGACAGCATAAATTACCAATTTGTTATAAAATGTAACAATTATGCTAGCTCTGTAGATCCATAATTGTCTGACCAGAGGGAACAGCCCAAAAGCCCGCAAATCCTCTGAAATGGTCTATTCTGAACTCATCGTATAGATCATGAGCTCGGCGCAAACGCTGGACCCACCATGAAAACCCATCTTTCTCCATTTCTTTCCAATCATATAGAGGACTTAAAATAAAGGCACAATAGAGGAATCAAAAAATGTTGTCAACAAGAGTATAGGCATGGACAATTTATCACCATGAGAATTAATAGGAAACTAAAATTTCTCAACCACAGGTAATGCCAACAGCCATCACCCAGAAGAGTATTTGTGGCAGCAAGTTAATGCAATTGTGAAGAAAGTGCATAACATATAATTGATCTTTATATCACACTGGAATATTGAATAGATGATCATGTGATAGATCAATGTTATGTGAGATCAACTAATTTCTATGCACAAAATGATCCTCATATCATGTGGAGAGATAATTTTGGAGAGCATGATGCAGGCCAATTAAAGCATTGACAGCAAATGCAGCTAAACTCAAACAATTTTTCATGCATCATTCAAGTTTGTTTCGCAAAATATCCAGATACATACCTTCCCCACAGTTGGCCAGTCTCACTGAAAGCATCTGGTGGAACACCACTCACAAGAAGGGGGAAACCCTTCCTGTTCTGCAGGATGAAGCTTCAGTCAATAGCCCATTCAATGGGTAGCAAGCCATTTACATTCTCAAGAAACGATGATCTGAATAACAAGCAGGAATAAACTCACCAATAAGAATTGTTTTTTATTCGCCCAAACATCTGCACTGTGATAACCAACATAGATTGGCATGTCCCCCATTATACTAATACTCTTCATTTGAGCATAATTGCGAACTTTTTGCCACTGCCTTTGGAACAGAAATTGTTGTGCAATGAAAACATCTATCTACATAAGAAAAATTATGGACATAAAATCAAAAGGTTTGATGTAAGAAACTAGGCATGTCCAAGAGTTTGGTGATCATACAAATTCTCGTTTTTTCTGGTAAATGTTTTCCAATGCAGCCAGGTGGCGCTCTCTTAATGGTTCGGGCCACAAATACCAGCTGAATGTGTTCAGGGTGTCATCAATAGCAGCAAAATAAGCAGCATCCTGAAGCCAACCTATACATATACAAAAGGAAGATAATAAGGAATTGCTCACAGAATGAGGTTCACCAGTGAAAGGAACTTTTGTACCCAAAAAAAGAAAGAAAAAGCTAACAGAGTTGAAAGATTATTAGGTAACTTTGTAGCTCAGTAACGTGGTGGAAGAACATTCAAGGACCAATTGAAAAGGCAACTCACTTGATATGCTGGGGTCTCCACGAAAGTCTTCCAATTGGCGCTTGAGATCTCCATTGCTCTGGACAAGCCTTTGTGCAGCCTAAAACCAAAGAATAAATAATTTAAATGCATGTGTGTGTGTATATATATATATATATATACAGTATCTATGTCAACTGATAACTGGCATGACAGAGTCAAAGAAGTTGAAAAGTAAGAACTTTACTTTTGTTTTCGGAATACAAGCTTAGCGGACTGCGGTTCTTTTTCAGCACAAGAAACAGTAACAGAGAAAGAGATATCATAATCCAAAATATCAATCATGAAATACTCAATCTTGAAAAGTAATCTCAGGAAACTTTATAGTGACAGTTTGATTAAAAGAAACTTCAGCTCTTCACCAATATTCCAAGATTAAAAGCTGAATGATAAGGTGTTGACATTGTCGCCCGACTTCTTTCCCATAGTTAGTGTCTACTGCTTAGAGTATTCCTTTCATGGAAACCTTTACTATCTGTATCTGCATTCTTAGAGACATGGCGAACTCTCCCTGTTCTCCATTTGCCAGTTGTGCCATTTAAGATTGTTAACATAAGAAACTCAACCACCAAAATAAGCCCTTTATTCAACCATCTACCTGCTGTTACAAACCACTGGTAATTTGGGAAATATTGGCAGGAGCATCATACTACAATGACAATTTCTCTCTCCAACCCCAAGCAACTAAAAATAGTGAAGTACTTAAATTGTAAAGTACAACGAACTAGAGCATTAACTGATCATTGACTAAAAAGTGAAATACAATAATATGCATGATCCAGCCAGCCCCATAGTGTTTTACCTTTGCAATTAAAGGATCCTTTACTCCAGCAACAACTGAAAAATTCACTCGGGTCTCCTCACTGCATAAAGATAGCATTTTTTATAAGACAATAACATAAAGGAAAGCCCTTTAAATCAGTTTGTCAGAGAGCAAATTTCTTCATCTCCACACATTGGTGCCGGTAGCTCGTCTTTCTTTAATAAACCATCTTTTACCAGCTCCTCTAGAGACATTAAAAGGGTATTTCCACAATTTGCATCCTGAGATCGACAAAGGAACAGTTGCATGGATCAGGACAGAGCTTTTCGAATTTTCCCAGGAAAAGAAATTATATCAAGCACCAAGAATTTGATTCCTTGTATGTGACTGCGTTAACAGGCTTACAGATAGAATACTAGTTTAATAGAGTGATGCACCTGCCCAGCATATGGAGATCCATCTTCACCTGCCTTCCTTCCGGGAGGAACAAGAGGAAGAACCTGCTCAGAGACATGGCGCACATGCATAACATCATTTCTATATCATACCCAGTTATTCTTTCACGAAGTAACAAGATTATGCGGTGAAATTAGAGAAAAATGCAGCAATCACGTAAATATGCAAATAATTTCACCGCGGTGATCCTAAAATTGAGTCATAGTGTCTAAGACTGAAATTTTCTTTTCCTTCTTCACTCAAACATGAGAAGCAGATTGAGGATGGATCATATCAGAGCCGCATTGTCTTGTTCCACATAGTTATAATTTAAGCGACGGAAAGGGGGGGAGAGAGAGAGAGAGAGAGAAGAGTAGGTGGGGATGTCATATGTGCCTGCCAAACTGAGCAGCCGGAGTCGTGAAGCCAGTCGAGGAACCTGAAAGCCTCCTCTCCGAGGTCTCCGATTCCATGGGGACCGGGTAAGGATGTCGGGTGGAGCAGCACGCCGGCTCGCCTCCTCTGGGCAGGGTCCGCCGCAGGTAGCCAGTCGGCATAGTCCACGGGGAGGTACTCTCCAACAGTAGCGGCCGCGGCGGTCACCGAGCGGAGGGCGGAAGCCCGAGACCTCGGCTTCCGGTTGACATAGAGAATGCGCGAAGGAGAGCTGATGATCCTGGGTCTTGCGTGGGGTGTCGGTGAGAGAGATGGAGGACGGAGAGGAAAAGAGAAGGAAGCGATGGCCATGGAGGGAGCTTCAGCGCATTGGGGTGGGCTGACAGGGTGAAGTGGAGGTTGATGAGAATCAATGGGAGCAGCGGCGAGGAAATATCAATGAGTAGCAGACAGATCACGTGCAATAAGTTACAGGGGTATTGACGGATTCGGTGTAGGAAAGGAGCCTCGTATTGAGGTTACTGAATTCCAGTTCTTCATATGGATCATCCACCTAATCTCTTCTGTCTATTAAACCACTGAACCGATGATTAACGTTCCCGTTCGAAATCGTGTTCAGATCGGCTAGAGATTGGAACTTGGAGGTATATCTCTTGGAGGAATGAGGATCTTCCCAGCCTTTCCCAACCGTCGAGTTGCTTCAGCAAGAAGAAGCTTCAGCCTCTGCCCCGGTTGGTAAACCATGTAATCAATGAATGATCCACGAGGCCTTCCAGATCGATCCGTGATATGTCTGTAGATGGGCTCATCACAGAGTTGAACCCATCTAAAGTCTCTGCTGTAAGAGGGATCCAATGAAGAAGATCGGCCCAGTAGCCACCACACGGTGAGCTGATCGATAAGTGGGTCCATTTTGATCGGGATACGCATTGCCCGAATTCCACGAGACATCGAGTGGTCCATGCGGAAGAGCGCACTTTGGGCGACTATTAAGAGAGAGTTGACGGGTGGAGAATGCCCCCACTTGTTAGATAGAGATCACCACTCTCCGATCCAGAAACGCTAAAGACCCACGAAGGGCGTGTAGGACTAGTCCTGCCTACCCTCATGGCCACATAATCCGGCTTCTCAGGTAACAAGCAATGAGAACGATAATGACCTCGATCGATCGATGGACATTAAGTAAGTGCGCACTTAACTTCTTCATCAACTAGATGCAAAAAAACATAATGTTTATCAAAGAAATTATTTGTATGTGAGATATTTCTCTCTCTTTATAAAAATGTTTTTTTTTTCCTTAATAGTGTCAAATTGGAAGTTAAGGTGGAGGACTCCTAGAAACAAGCCATCAGATGATTCCAAATGTCACGTGTTTTAATGCAAACCCTGCAAGCATCAAACCCACGTGCATGAATGACAATCATCGTACAGGCCGAGAGGAACCGGACGCCATCCCAATGCAAGAAAATGGGGACTGAAGTCTCGTGCTGAAATCTCCTCTAGGGGGCATCACATGAAGTACTTGTTAATTGTGATTCTTCCGATTGGATCTTTGAAGGACGCTGGCATGCATCTTGAACTATATACATAGAGGCTATTTGTGGTGCTATATTGACATGTTATTCCTCACTATTAATTATTCAGTTTACCTGATATATTCATTCACTAACACAAGGTTAAGTAGCTGGGAGCTGCAAGATTGCTGCTACCTGCCATCATATTATTAATATAAAAAGTTTAATGGTTTTTTTTTTCTAAATTTTATGGATTTTGAAACATTTTCAATTATTTTAAAAAAAATACTTCCAATCTAAGTATGTAAGTATAAAATTTTATGGTTATGAAAATTTCATCATTTAATAAACAATAATTTAAATAGGAGTCTAAATCATAGTTTTTAAAACCGGACCGGGCCGGCCGGTTCGACCGGTTTGACTAGGAACCGGCCACTCCCCCGGTCCAGTTCTCACAAAAAATCCAATTATTATTTAAATGAGGTCAAATCCAATTGAACCAGACAGTTTTTACTTGAACCAATAAATCTAATTGAACCGATGAGAAACCGGCTAATTTAAAAATAAAAATA
>CXYZ01013945.1:1102724-1133414 GCA_900006705.1 Sonneratia caseolaris | reverse complement strand
TGAATCGATGAGTAAACCGGTCAATTTAAAAATAAAAATATATTATAATATACTTATTTTATGTTACTAGACTTATATTTATATTTTATGTTGAATTTGAGACTAATATTATAAATATATTAATTATTTTGATTATAAATAATAGTTAAATTATAATATTATATTATTAATATTATTTATTAAACATACGGTTTAACTCATTGAATTTCCAGTCCAACTCATAAACTCATATCTTGATCGGTTTCCAGCCCGGTCCGGTTTTAAAAACATGCATTCTGGGGACCGCCTGGGCGGGGCGGGGCGCTATAAGCCAAGAACTCCACTCATCAAATCTTAAAATTTTATGATTAAAAGGGAATTTTTTAGTTAAAAAAAGTGAAAATGCTAATTAAGTTTTTTTATTTTTAATTTTTTTAAAAATAATGGTTCTTCTCCCTCAACTCCTTAACCGATCTTTAAAGTCCAAGCCCCCTTCTTCCTTCACTTTCATTCTCCACCCATCTCTCTCTCTCTCTCTCTCTCTCTTCTCTTCCTCTCTCACCTACTATTCCTATTCCCTCAAGGAACCCATCTTTGGCCCTTCTCTGCAAAATCCCCATCCCGAGCTCTTGGAAAAGCCCTTTTGGTGTAAGAGGTATGGTTGAATTTGGGGAGGAGATGATCATAGACAGCTTCAGGATCCCATGGCTGATATGGATCCAAGTCATTGTGCTGCTCCTGCTCATCCTCCTCCTCTACTCCTTCAGCCTCCTCGGCTCCCCCTCAGATCCCTCTCCTGCTGATGGCTCCCTCTGCTCTCCTTCTGCTCCCTCTTCCCTCCATGGGGACGACTCTCATCAGAAGCTCCAACCACAGGTACATGCATCCATCCATCTAAACACCCACGCATGGACGCATCTGTACACCTCATCTTTCTGCAATTATAATTGATGGTGGGCTTCTTTATCTTGGTTAGTGACAGGATTTGTTTTTTTCCAGCATGATTCATTGGAACTTAACGAATGGAAAACATCATTTCTGGGATGCTGAAAACACTGTTTTTCGAAGCTGAAAGAGAGATGCAGACTCTGTGTATTCCTCTTCTTTTTTTTTTGTCAAGATCTTGGACTAAATTAGGTGACTCCGACCACCCCCCATCTAATTTTTCGACATTGCTTTCCAGCTTCCACTATATATTAAAATGGATGACTGGTAGCTTGACTTCTACCTTTCCCTTGCTTGTCTTCCTGGAAATCTCGTTTCCATTCAGTTTTCCGTTCCCATTTTCCAGATTTCATGTAATTATTAAATATTTCCAATTTTTCCACCTCGACAACAATTTCCTAAGCTTTGCTACTTTGCTTGCGTCTCGGGGCTTTGGGTTTGGGGGCTTCATGGAGAACAGCATTTTTCTGGAGAACATTCTAATAATTTTGCTTTTTATCTAATCTTACATCATATAGTTACTATATTCAATGATGCCACGTAGGGGCGCGTTGGGCGGTACCGACCATACGTACCGTTGATTACTTACTTTATTAATTCGACTGTTCTGGACAGAGGAAATTAGGATAACTAAATCATTCTCCTCTTAGAATATTAAGAGGAATCCAAGATTTTATTTAAGTAAAAAAAAAAAAAAGCTGTATCCAAACATTTCTTTCAATCAGTGAAGGTTGAGACACTTTCTTGCTTAGGTTGGGCAAAAAAAGAAAGAAAGATTCTCGTGCCTGCCTTTCTCGTTGTTGCGGACATGGTCGTTTAATTCTCTCACCTAGTTGAGAAACCCCTGATTGGACCATAATTACCAAAGTGTCCTCTAGAAAGGGTTTTCATCTATTGATAAGATGATTGTGACTCGACGCATTTACGTGGGATCGGTATAGGGCAAGCACATTGGCAGCTTCTAATTTGTAACCTACCGTATAAATTCTTAGACCCGAGAAGAATTCGTGCTTTGTCGTGTCGATCTTCTCTTGGCTTCTCGTGATCGCCCCCACCTGAAATGTCACGCCACAGAGGTTCAGTGTCTTGCGGCAGGACCTTAGCTGGCTCCGAGCTGTCCTTTTCCTTGTTTCTATTAGAAAATGAGGATGATGGGTACACAAAAAATATTTTATTATGCAACCATTATAAACGTTAATATGTTTATAATCTCATGCGAAAATCTCACTGTCCGATAGCCAAATGGGAGGACGAAGGCACAAGGGAATACTCGGTGTCTTTGCTTTCGGTGGGTTACACGAGAAATCATTTCTTGATTGGTGAAAAAGGTTGGGAAGCAATATGCCTTGCTTCGATCTGAATGCTACACCAACCGTCGGTGAGATTTGAACCACAGTTCTCTCGACCTTTGATCGAGGGTTATAGCCACAATTCTGAGCTCCCTTCTGTTTCGTAGCTTGGATCGACTGATGTAATTCAGATCTGGTCGAACGTCGGCAACGATTTTGGACGGGATTTCATCTCATGCCTAGCCAGCGTGGTTGACCGTTGGTTGGAATGCATAGTAGAAATTCATGTGTGTGAAAATATGTTGGCAGGTCGGAGAAATTACCAGGGCAACCAGCAGAGCGTTGGCAAGGAGTGTGAGACTGAATACAGGTGGAGACTACCATCAACAAGATCGAAGCAGGAGCATCGACGATAGCGCCGAGAACAAGGAAGGAGGAAGCTCGATATCAACATCGAGTATGTTCAGCAATAACCATCATCCTTGTAACATAGTTAGGCTTGCTAAGGTTGCCTTTCTCAAGTGCCTGGGGCTCGATAGCAATTCCATTGCTAATGAGAGAACACACAGATGAGAAATATGATCGGTATCGTATCCTGGACATGGCTATATAATCTCTTCTTCGCATTCCCGTGCCTGTTACCCTGTCTCGTCCCGGGATTATACCAGGCTCGGCGACAAAGGACGGTGATAGTGCAAAGCACCGGGCTTCAAGAGATGATCGGGGTGCTCACCATGGGCGGTGTACATGGCATTCCAATGCCAATAACAGGACAGGAAAATGCTTCACTTTCTGAACAGGAATCCCATGAATTTGCTCTTCTTCTTGTCTAACCTGCATCACCAGCAATAGTCTCGGTTCGATATCAGATCCTAGTGCTGGCTCTCGGTGCTCGAAAAAGTGTCCACTGTACTCTTACTCGACTATGAGATTATGCTTTTCCTCAACACCATACTTTCCCCACTAAAAGCTGATCGTCGAGATTGGCAGCCGTATTGCATGACAGAACTGTCTCACATGAGCAGGAGACAAAATTGTGGATTATGGGACATGGCAGAAATGTCATGTTAGGTGTCTTCCACAAGTTTAATGCACACCCTAGGATTCAATGCTTATGGAGGTCTTTTTAAACTATAATCTGCAATCATCCTCTAAGTACTAGCTACAGGCAGATACCACTCACCAAAAGAAAGATCAAAACCCTCACCGCAATATCAATCTCGATGTCAAACTCACAACTCCAAATTATCAATACCTTTCTAGATGGTGCGACTTGACTGCCCCAGGATATTTCATTAAAAACACCGGTGTGACTAGTTAGTCTGCCTTGTACTCTTACTTCCTCCTCTGGCTAGCCAAGTAGTTGAGTGCCAGACGAGAAAACTGGGCAAGGGATAGAAACATACGAAATAGGGAACGGCCCTTGACAATTCGCTCTCGTATGCCCCGAGCTCTTACAGCCACAACTGGTCCCTTAAGCCTGGTTTTCTGACTCACCATCATTCCCTGCACTGAAGCTAATCAAGGTGAAGATGGAGTAAAAACTCACATCAAAGAACAAAAGAGGCCAGCACCATCAATTAAAGTATCGGATGCAAGTGATAACCTGGGGTAGTCGTGTTGTTTATTCTTCGAAGACTCTCCTCAGCTAAGTGAACAGCTCGAGTGGAGCTTCTAACACCCTGAGTTATCTCTTGACTGGATAACAAAACATAAGAGAGAAAAAGAACGAATATAATATCAGCTGACATATAGAACGATCTTAAAAAATGGGTCTTACCATATGTTCTTTCCGTAAACAATAGTTCAAGACCAAGTTATTTATGTTGCATCCTTGTATATCATAAAAAGAATATGAAAAGGTTAATTCAGTATTCAGACCCGAGATCACTGAGTTCCCTGGTCAGGTCACTGATTTCCATTCCTGATAACCTAACAGCCGCCATTGTATCAGGAAGCTCTTCCCTAGCAGCATCCATAAGCTTCTCTAGCGACTCTGCTGCAGTCTTGAAAGCCTAATAAATGTGATGGTGGAGAATAAGGCCTTTGCAACCAATGCATCAAACTCCATTAAGGGCAAAGGTTACAAATTTACGAACCAATAGAGCCGGAATCGCAGAGAAAAATAGCCATGTTGCTGAAACCGCTACCTGCAAAAACAAAAGAACGAACTAACTCTTCAACAACCAGACTTCAGTTATTGTTCTTCCGTATGTAAACTAAAAAGAGACAGACTATAAATTGCCACAAACCACTTGTGTTGAACAACCTTAAACCATAGGATTATGGAGGATTGAATATTTCGTTAACACATAATAGGTTTACTAGTCAGTAGTTCCATAATAAAACACCAGAGGAAGCTCCACACCGTTTATAGAGAGAGAACACAATATTCAGGAGATTAAGAGAAGAGAGGCAATCAAGACATGATGCCACTATGACGGCTCAAAGGATCAATATGGTAAATACAATCCAGAAGCTTCAGGCAATATGATAGATAAGAAGAATCACACTCTTGTCTATTTAATGATGGACACACTAGACAATAGACAGCTTGAAATTATCCATTTTCAGCTCATAATGTTCTTCCCGAACATCTCCAATCTTAATCATTCATCCACACTTTGAACTAAATATCTTACAAGAGGATCAGAGCATCGAATCTTCAACCGAAACAACATCAATCAAAGAGCTCAAAGGACGATAGTAGCAAGAAACTAGACAATCGCCATTCCTTAGTCAAGAGATGGAGCTTGGAAGAGGAAAGATTAGAAAATCAAGAGACGGAGGGAGGGAAGGAGGGAGGGAGCTACTGCACAAGCGACGACATTCAGCATAAGAATGTGGCGCTGACTTAGATTCCATTGAGAGAGCTGGAGCGCCGGGGGAGGCGGTCCGACGGACGAAGTGTAGCTCGAAGAGACCAACGTCTGGGGCCCCTCCTCCACCGCCGCACTGACGCATCCCAACTTCATGGAGAGCGAGGAGAACCGACGTCGCGGCAGCCGCAGGTGTCCGAGAATCAGTAGCCTCCGAGCAGAAACAATCTGCCCGTACAGCTCGGACGTCGAGGCGGGACCGATCCCATAGCTGGAAGTCTGCAACTTCACCGCACTGCACATCTCTCCCTCACTTCTCAATCAACCGTGGAGAGTGAGAGCAGCGCTCCTAGGGAGCCTTCCCTCGCAATTGCAGCAGGGAAGAAGATGGCAGATCTTGTAATTTTAGCCTTCTAGAAGGGTTAATTCAATGTTCTGGTATTGGGCCTTAGTTGGGCCGCTATTTCTGATAGAGATCAACTTGCAGTGAGTAGAAAAAGGCGAGAAAAAGGGAAATTAGAAAATACGATGTCAAGTCAATCTCTTCAAATCGCAATGGCCATATATATATCACATGGCAAGACAGGAGCACAACTCTGTCACATTGAGGTCAAATTCTAGTCCAAGTACGTAAGCATATGAACGAAAGAATATTTGATCCCTACGTACGTGTAATGAATAAACTAATTATAAGATTTATCCGACAGTTTACATCATTTCTAAGCTGATAAAACACCACTTAGGTACATACATACATACATACACGATGGCATGAATACATGCCCAACTTCAACATAATGATGGAATTATATAACCCTTGCCAGTCCCATATGTGAATTCGACGACAATAAGGGAGGGCTTCCTATCCGTCGAGTAACAACTCGGGGAAATCCCTAGGAGCTTTAAAAATGCCAGATTACAAAGGAAATTCATAAGCCTAAAAAGAGAATATGGGCTGAGAATGCACACCTGACAACAGAAAGCAGAGAGCACAAGATCAAACTTGAACACTTGAATAAATATCAATGGATCAAAGTATCCCTTTACAAGTAGAATTCCAAAAAAAAAGGGATGGAGGTAAAGTACGCCAAAAATAACAAGGCCTAAAATCAATCAGGGAGCAGGAGGAGGAGGAGGAGGAGGAGAAAAAAATGGAGGAACAAGAACAATTGGGAGGGGTCAAGGGGACCAAGAATAGGAAGCAAGAATCTAATCCAAACACACATGTACAGTTTTTCTATTTTACCATCATGAAATCAAACCGATATCGAACACAGATCATCATAAACTTGTTTCATGTTAGGCCGCTCATTTACAGAGAGGATGCACCGGAGCGATACAGCAAGCAACTCATCCATCGCTCTCGAGTGCTCCTCCCCAGCTGCGATATCCCGATCGATGCAGTCCGTACCCCGACCTTCCTGATCACAGAGCCGGACCCAGTCGGTCAGGTCAACAGCCCCTGATTGCCCCGATATTATGTCCCCAGCACTTCTTCTGGTCAACAGCTCCATCAAGATAACACCAAACGCGTAGACATCTGCCTTCAATGATGGCCCGGGCTTGGGGGAGTCCTCGAGTTCTGGAGCCCGGTACCCTAAGGCCCCGAGGTTTAGGATCTGCTCCGCGATGCCAGCGGGAGTCATGAGGCGATGCAGCCCGTAGTCAACAACGAGAGCATCATAGTCGGGCCCAGTGAGGAGGATGTTAGTGGGCTTCAAATTCCCATGGGGAAGGCCCCTGTCATGGAGGTAAGAGAGGCATCGGGCGACATCAACTGCCACCTTCAGCCTCTGGCGGAATGACAAAGGAGAGTGCCTCCTAGGCGTCGTCTCTGCGAGACATAATTATACATGTTAGATTGAACAAAGGAAACAAAAATCCTTCATGCAGAGAGACAATCCCTCCAGGCCAATTGTTGCAGGAAGTAAATGATACCATATACATTCATGAACATTTCAAACCTCAGCAGAGTGACAACTCATATGGAACCACCTGAATAGACTGCTGGATGGCGAATAGATCTTACCATAAAGATGCAAGGCCAGACTATCCCCGTGGACGTAATCAGCCAACAGAAGTCTCTCCTGTTCTCTGGGACCCCAGTAGTAAGCCCTCAATGGAACAATACCAGGATGCTTCATTGACCCAATCTTCTTAACCTCCTTGGCAAACTCTTTCTTGTTCTTGACCAGTCCAACCCGAAGCCACTTAACAGTCAACATGTGCCTGTTATCAAGGGTGGCCTTGTAAAGAGTTCCATGGTTGCTTCTACCAAGAACCTCTGCTGGTGCGCGCGAAAGTTCTTCAGCAGTAAACATTGAGGAAGGATCCAGAAAGAAGAGTTCTCCTGCCAGCCGATCCGGGGAATAAACATCCAGCCTAACTGGTTGTTCACAAGCATCAATAGATCTTGGTGAAGAAGATACAGTAGGAGAGTCTGGCGAATTTGATTTCCTTCCTGATGTAGTTGTGGGGTAAGCATCCATTAAATTGGGAGGATTTGAAGGAACTGAGGAGCGCTCAACACTCTCAGTTGGCAATTCTGCCTGTTGACCTGATAAAGATCTTGAGTTTGATGTCAGCAAGTGAGCATTCGAGAAGCTCAATGAAGTGGATGTAGGCTGAGCGCTAGAATGGAACTTGAAGAGGGAAGGCCTTTGACTGAATGCACTTCTTCCATGTAAGTCCCTTGAATGCAACCGATGATATGCAATTAAAACAAAAACAATCATCACAGCAGCCCCCACTGAAGCAACTATAATCGCCACTCTTGCACTATTATTTGAATTACTACCCTCGCTGTGAATATTTTCATCCACTCTTGGAGGCTTATTACCCCTATGAAGGTTTAACAAGGGGTTTCCTTCGAATGAAGATTGAGGAAATCTCTTGAGAAGGTCATCTGGGACCTCTCCTGACAGATTGTTATTGGATACATTAAATGCAATAAGTTTCTGCGAGAGGTTCCTGGGAATTGTTCCAGACAAATTGTTGCCAGACAAATCAAGGTGCTCCAAGAAAGTAAGTTTGCTCAGTTCACTGGGAAGTTGACCTGACAACAAATTCCTTGCAGCGCTAAGCCATTTGAGATTTCCCATGTCGCCAATCTCTGGGGGCAAGGGGCCAGTTAACTTGTTATCAGAAAGATCGAGATATTCCATTGGCTGCACCAAGGAAATTGCTAGCAGTTCATTCACCGTTGAGCTTCGGAGATTAATTGATCCATCAAACTGATTCCCTGAAAGATTCAAGTAGGTCAGAGCCGACATGAATAACCCTTCCGGAATCTCCCCATGAAGTTTATTCAAGCTGAGGTCGACAATGGACAATTTTGCAAAGCTTCCCAGCGGAGACAGTAAAGCACCTGTCAAGGAATTGTTGCTGAGCCTAAGAGTAGTTAAACTTCCGGTCTGGGAGGTCATATTTGGGAGGCTTCCTGAGAGATTATTGGTGCTCAAATCTAGGAACTCCAACGGGGTTTCCCAGTTCTGTACTGTGGATATGTCGTCATTGATCATATTTTTGCTCAGGTCCAGCCTGATGCATTTTCCAAGGGAACTTGGCAAAGAGCCAGATAAACCATTTGAAGAGAGATTCAAGCTAATTATTGTTGTGGAATTAATTTCTGGGATGAATCCTGCAGAGAATAAGAGCCCATTCAGTTTGGGAAAGGATTCTATAAGTCAAGAATAACAAAAATATATTACGCCTATCAGATGGGCGTACAAGTCAAAGATGATACTGATCGAGCAATTATTACTATCCCACATACAGAAATGAAGCACTATAGATTGATCTAATAAGCAAATGAACTGCATCCTCAATGGAAAAACTGTTTTGAAAGGCTGGTAGAAGTTTAGACAATTAATGCCTCTCCTATTTGTAAGCTAATATGAGCATTGAGACAAAACGTGGGAACTGTTTTGTCATCATACAAAAACTACTTTACAAGTTAAATCTCCTTGCAGTGACACGCGACCCTTGAAATTGAGATCAGTTGAGGATTTGCGTCCAAAAGGAGTCTATAACGTTATCTAGAAACCTAAAGTGAATCTGAGATCAGGTCTGAAGTTAACACAGTTCAATTTGCTACAACTATATGCTATATGTCCAAATATATAAATAGGTTTGTACCCCCCAAAAATAGAAAAATTAAGGGAAGTGATGCCCATGGTTGATTTTTCAGACAAATAATCCCAAGCATTCCATTGAGAATCATACCACATGCAAGCCTACAGAGTCCTCCTTAAAGTGTGCATATAACAAGAAATACCAACTCAGGCTGAGAAGATTCAAACATCTCACTGTCAAAGACTTCAGGGACTTTAGTGCCCCCAATCAGGAAATTTGCAATTTGACAAAAAGTCAAAATGATTACCTGTAAAGCCATTACCACTGAGATCCAATTCCTCTAGCGGAGTCAAGCTCTCGAGCAGCTCTTGAGGTATCGAGCCGAACAGCATATTGTTCCCCAATCTCAGAACCTTCAGGTTCGGCAGGGAATCAAAAGAGGGCAGCTGCCCGGTGATCACATTGTCCCCCAGATCCAAAACCCTCAAATTCCGGAACCTCTTTACTGATTCAGCATCGAAGAACTGCCCGTTCAGCTTATTATGACTCAAATTCAGAACTCGTACAGTGTTTGCTAGGCTAGAGACATTCTGTTCGCCAACGGAAACACTCCCGAAGAACCTATTGTAACTCAAATCGACAAACTCAACATTCTTAAGCTCTGAGAGAAGCAGGCCAATGTCGCCCCAGAGATCGTTGGAATGCAAGTCGAAGAATTTAAGCTGCTGGAGGTTGTGAATTCCACTGGGGAACCCACCCGAGAACCTGTTGCGGGATAAATTGAGGTAGTTGAGACTGTACATGTCGTTGATCCGCGCAGGGATGGGGCCGTAGAAGCTGTTGAGGGAGAGATCGAGGCGCTGGACGGAGCCCAGGGAGCCAAACGTCGGGGCAATGCGGCCGGTGAAGTTGTTGCCGGAGAGGGTGAGGTTGAGGAGCATGTAGAGGCCAGTGAGGGTGCTGAACTTGATGTCGCCAGCGAGACCGAGGCGGTCGAGAGCGATGCCGGAGACGCGGCCGTCCGAGGAACAGGAAATGCCGTGCCACGAGGTGGGGCAAGAGCCGGGGTCGGCAAGGTTGGCGAGGTTCCAGGAGGAGGTGGCATTGTTCGGGTCGACCCTGATCCCCTTCTTGAACTCGAGGAGGAAGGCGGAGTCGGGCTCGGAGTCGGATCCGGAGCAGGCAAGCAGGAGGAGGAGGAGAGTGAGGATGTCCGGGAGAGTCATTTTGACTTTCAATGCGGGGAGAAAGAGATAGGGAGATGAGAAACCCTAGAGACGCATTTGACGGGAAAAGCACTCGAAACCCTAGGATGAATCTGACGAATGCAGCCCGCACAGAGCAGATGGAAAGAGACCGACCAGATATATATAGAGAGAGAGAGATTGATGGATTAGGGTTCTCCGTCTGAAGTGGGAAATCAGAGGGGAGAGAGAGAGAGAGAGAGAGTCCGTTACAAATGGCGGTTTTGGGTGAGACGTGGGAAAGTGCCGGTTGGCGGGGGTGAGTAACTACAGTCTGTAAAGATATATACGCATACGGATATCGCACAATCCCGGACCCTACTCCCTCTCCGGTTTACATCTCTCTGTTTATCGTGACTAAGTATCTGATGATTTGGTGGGTGCGATCACTTAATAAAATAATTGACAGATTTTTTTTACTATTAAAAGACTAGAAGAAATATTAAATGCATTAGCTAATGGAAAAATAAACTCAAGTAAAAATTCTCATTAAATCATAATCGAGATAATAATAAAATAAATAAGTAAAATAATATTTTATCCATGGGGATGAGTCTGACCATTTCGAAAGAGGCGGAGACGGCGAACGAGAAGGGCACCCCCTTCCTCTCTTCTCGAACGTTCAGCGATGGCAGAATCCAGCACGGCAAACGGTCGATTTAAACCGTTGCTAGCAATAGCGGTACGAACTTGACACGACAATCGACCCACTCGAAAAACTGTTAAAAAGTGCAGAGTGGTGGAGCTCTACGTACAATAGCCTCATTCCCCATGTGTCTTCCTCTCTCTCACTTCTCGTTTCTGTGTCTGAAAACTGCTCAGTGGCGGTGAGAGGGTGCAGCGAGGCCCACCCACATGGTTTATTCCCCCCTCTCTCTCTCTCTCTCTCTCTTATTTTTTTTTTACCAGTATCAATATTATTTATAAATCATAATTTTTACAACTAATAAATTGAAAATTGATGCATGTATAAGATTATGGGTTTACATGTTAAATCAGGACTTTAATGAGTTGAATCATATATTTAATAAATAATATTATTAATAAATTTATATAATATTTATTATTTAAATATAATATAAAATAAAAATATTAATATAATCGTTATATTAAATAAAAAGTTAATGTAATATGTAAATTTAAATTTAATAAAATAAAATATGTATAGTATAATGTGTTTTTATTTTTATTTTTATTTTAAATCAGCTAATTTTTTTACCGGTTCAATTAAGTCATCGGTTATATTAGGAACTGACCGGTTCAAGCGGAATTGACTTCATTGAAAGTGCAATTAGGTTTTTTTTATAGGAACCGGACAGAGTGAGTGTCCGGTTTCTGCTTGAACTAGTCAATCCGGTCGATCCCGTCCAGTTTTTAAAACTATAGTATGAATTGAAAATGTTTATGATTAGATCAAGTTTACGGATACCATATGATTTTATATGAGGAAATGCATAATTTTAGAAAGAAATGTGTCTCGATGTCACTACATCAAAGTCTCTTTCGGTCGGAGCGTTTGGTCCGTTAAATAATCATCTACCCTAAATAAACTAATTTTGGACAGCGGCTAGTAGTGAAGTTGTCGTAAATGTATGTGTTCAAAAAATAGACACCTACACATATTATTCAATATATATATATATATATACATACACACATATGCACGTGTATACATATGGAAAGAAGCTGATGGCAAATCCTACCATAAACGGTGTATCTATCTAACCAACAGCAAAGTTGAAACTAAAATAGAATCAATCATCAATTCCATCAAATAATATAAGTCCACCTCTAGATCATGAGATTTGCTACCATATTCATTCCCTTTTATCTCTGAGATTTTGCCTGATTAATTGAGTGTTAATCGTTCCAGCAATTGCCATAGCTATTACTTATGGAGATAATCTCGCTCTGTCAATTTCATAGCAATAAGGTATATAGCCATCCAAGATTTCTTTTCCCTTTTTTTTAAAAAATTTATGTGCCACATAAAAATCTCCTATAATTAGAAAAAAAATTTATTAGATCTCTGGAAAGAAATATGTAGGAGATATTAGTGGGGTTGTGGCTAGAAAATGTACGCCTCCCTCGGACATGCATTGCATGCGTTGGACCACTTTGAAAGTATAATCTTGTATTTAAAAAAATGAAAAGAAAAAAATTTGTAATATGAAAGTCACTACAAATTATTTTTAAGTATTAACTCGAACTTTTGATATAGATATAAGATCAAAATCTAGTGCAGACAGATAATTCATGTGTTCAAATACGAAACTCTTTATTAATAAATATGATGATAAGTTTTGGGATGAGTTTTTTTTTAATAAATTGTTGGGACCGGATTTTTTCGAGCCAATTTTTCCCAATGAAAGGAAAAAATCCATCATAACCATTTAAGTGAATGAAAAATCACCATTACCAGATTTATAACCTTTTTAGTTCTGATTTTAAATTAGTTAATGAGTAAAATTTATTCCGGATAATTATAGAATAACCTAATAATAAGTTCTTTTAAATCTCACAATAAGAAATCCACAATGTGAATATTGAATGAGTAATTAGTGAGCCTAGTGATGAAACCGAATGTTGAGTGCACGATTATAATTAATATAATTAATTAATCAAGTATAACAGTGACAATCGGGGTCGATCTCGGGTCTTGCTGGCCGCCTCAAGCGTCGATGCCCCCACATTTTCGGGTGGTTTTTTTTTCAAGTAAAAAATATCGAATCTTACAGAGAATCTCGAAAATCGTTGCTCGGGTTGGGTAACCTTTTTGGCTTTCAGGTTTTTTCGGTTTTTACTTTCAACCTTCCCGGCCATTTCAGGTAGGAATTCAGGGTTAGTCAAATCCTCCTGCTATTTCCAAAGCTAGGCTTGCTAATTTCCAGGGCTAACCACAAGTGAACTGTCGAGAATGCCCCTACCTCAGAAAAGAGTAGGACTGACTGTTCAT
Source organism: Sonneratia caseolaris (assembly GCA_900006705.1). NCBI lineage: Eukaryota > Viridiplantae > Streptophyta > Magnoliopsida > Myrtales > Lythraceae > Sonneratia > Sonneratia caseolaris. Next base: position 1,120,108 of record CXYZ01013945.1, on the reverse strand, counting down.
AATAGTATCTCTATTATTATTATTATTATTATTATTATTTTAATGACAAATCTGAAATTGATGTCGCTTTCGGAAGATGTGCATTTTTGTCTTTTTCTTTTCTTTTTTTAATTTAATTTTTTTGGGGGAAAAAAATCTAAATCTAAATAATTCATCATAGGCAACCGTAAGCGAGCACGTACATCAACGCATTAAAGAAAATTATCAAACAAAGTGACGAGAGATTAGGTAAATAATCAGCTATCAAGCTCTAGCTAGTACCAATCACAGCTACTCATTTGAATACTAAACATGGCGTACATCATCTCCTCCCGAATTTACTTCTTTTTTTTTTATCATTGACCCGTCAGCGCAGTACTATCGAGGTCCAATTTGGTCTACGAATCCAATGCCCTCCGAGGTCCAATCGAAAGAGCACACAAACCGTCAGATGTCTTTTTTAGGTGGGCAAGTTAGAAGGGGATCTGGAACGTAACGGTGTACCCATCAGATTGCCCGAGAGTGATTTTATGGACTTCTGGACTACCACAATGGATTGTTGTATTTACAAGATCGGCAATGCAACATGAGTTTGAGCATTGACCAGACATGAAAAATATAACACTAGTTTAGCCATGAGATTTGAAACATATAGAAAGAGATATATATATATTATGTAATTGTAAATAAGAATATGATATTATTCTGAGTTCATCTCTATATCACTTAATTTACATACAATTTACTTAACTAATTTCATCCTTAATTCTATAATAAAGAATTATCTGTTATTTATAAGAGTGATACCATAAGTCATCTCTCTGTATTATTCTCCTCCAAAATATCAACAGGCACCGTGGGGCTCATAGCTTGCCAGAGTACAAGAGAAAAATTACCACAGTTAACTTGTTGAGATCAGGGTGAAGTCGGGATGACATGAAGATCATCAGTGAAGAGAGCACAAAAGGGAAGTGTGGCATCAGAATTGTGCATAAGATAATTATGCATGTCCTTGAAAAAGTAAGATTTTAATAATGTGTTGCTGTGAATGGGATATGGCTGGCATTGCTTCTTTTAGAATAAAGAGCAAAACGATCAGACTGGATGTTTTGGATTACATTACAACTTGAACTGGTCAATAAATATAATCCATAAAACTTTCCTTGCCTGTTCATCAAGCATTTCGAGCCAATGGTTTGGTCAAAACTTCCCGTAGCCTGTCTGTTGTTCCTACAATATTGTTTGATATCTAGAAAGCTCCATCGGTCGTGATTATGCCATGTTCAAGTGGAGTCAGCCCACCATTAATCAAGGCTCTTTAGATTATAAATTCTCCGTTAAGTTTAAATGGAATATCTTATTTAATAAGAAAATAAATTTTGCATGATTATTTTGACTTCAGAATCCGAATCGCACTACGGACGGGCAGAGTGAAAAATACAAACTTCCCAGAGACCAGAGTCTGCATTCTAGTGCCTATTCCTTGTCGATATCACTCTCGCCCAGTCAAGTTCGAGTTTTCGGACCCCTCGGACTCCCGACTTGATATGGGACTTTCTCAACCATAGTTTTTAATACTGGACCGGGCCGAGAACCGGTCAAGATATGAGTTCATGGGTCGGACCGATAGTTTAATGGGTTGATGGGTCGGACCGATAGTTTAATGGGTTGAACTGCATGTTTAATAAATAATATAATATTTCAATAAATTAATATATTACTATAATTTATAATCAAAATCATTAATATAGTTATAATATTAGTATTAAATTTAACATAAAATAAAAATATAAGTCTTATAAAATAAAATAAGTATATTATAATATGTTTNATTACTATAATTTATAATCAAAATCATTAATATAGTTATAATATTAGTATTAAATTTAACATAAAATATAAATATAAGTCTTATAAAATAAAATAAGTATATTATAATATGTTTTTATTTTTATTTTTATTTTTAAGTTGACTGGTTTTCTTATTGGTTCAATTAAATTTATTGGTTCGAGTGAGAACCGGCCGGTTCAATTAGATTTGACCTTATTTAAATTATAATTAGATTTTTGTGAGAACCGGACCGGGGTGAGTGGCCGATTCTCGTCGAACCGGCCGGCCCGGTCCAGTTTTTTAAACTATGCTCTCAACCATTATGAATTGGGGGAGGGGAATGGAAATGCTTGATAAATGCTGTGGAATTAAATATATAATATTAGAACACATTAATTCTGATGACTGTGCAGGCATGTGACGACCCTAAATGCCATGACTGCCTGTGCTGGTCAACATGCTTCTGAGTTGAGTCTGTGCTTTGCATGGACTACCCTAAATTTAATGATAAATAACAATTATTTACTATTCTTAAATCTTTTTTTAGTAAAATTATTTATTTATTTATTTATTATTATTGTCCTCATTAAGTGGAAAAAATAACATTATATATGCCGGACCAAGTTGAGCATAAAATTTAATCTTGAAAGTGTACATATTATATAGAATGCCACTGACACGACATGCCTCAGCCGAGTACAAACGGCACATGGAACATGGATCGTGAGGAATTCGTGAATATGCGGCAATGGATCCAGATGTGTTGGGGTGTTACTTCCCGGGTCCACGAACATCCCGTCAAAGAATTCATTATACAGCTAGCTAGCTAGCTAGCTCTACCAACAGCAGGAGGGAGGTTTTCTTCTACCTTTCCTTTTCTGTGCCACCCCCCCCAAGGCCCTCCTCTTGTTCCTCACCCCTCCCAAATGTGGGCGTGACTGATGAGATCTTTATGACTTCTGGGTTATGCATGTTCGGCGATTCCTCGATGCGACTTGAACCGAATCGGATGTTTGGGAGCAAGTCTGTAGATTACGCACGGCACAAGTTTAAGGGTGGCTTATGGAAGTGAGATCATCCCTCAGGACCAGCTCAGCTCGAGGTCTCAACATTCGCTGCAGATATGAGACGAGTGATCTGTTAGCATTCATGATAAACTGAGATCTTGCTTGTTCTTACGCTGATGCGGGAATGGTACTTCTCCACCCGTCAGAGATAGTCCGAAGACGAATGTTTGTCTTCTGCCCACCGGCCTCTGGGCGGGTGTTCCCGTGGCCGATCTCTCTCTTCGATGTAACTTGGGGCTGTCATGCCAAGGCAGAAGAATCAAAAGCTTAAGAACGGAAGCAACACATAAATCTAGAAGAGCAGCTCTTACCTGAATAGACCAGAGATACAAAATCGTACCTAAGGCCCAGCACTAACTCCCCGTCGATTCTTCAGGAGACAAACAATCATGTCTCGCAGTATTCCGTAATGAATCGGGTGACTGGCGCATAAAACAAGAAGCAAGTTCTTTAAGTTATTAGTATAGGGTGCTTGAATTCGGGGTAAACTGATGGAACATCCCTCCAAAATACGTTGCGGTGTGGTTCTACAGCTGTATATATCCGAGGAGAATATTCCTCTTCCCATTTTAGTTTCTAGCTGCAAAGTCTACGCAAAAGGGTGGAATCTGAACTGTTCACTGAAGTTGAGGTAAAGACACACTTCCAATCGTCTTCTGAACAGCTGTTACATGCTGATATGTCCTCTCGGACGCCAAAGCTCGAACTCAGACTTTCAGATCACCTTGCCTTTACATATCTTTAGTATTGAAATAAGGGGGATACGATCTACAGGGGGTAAGATTGGATAAATCCATTTGTATATAGAGATCATTACCACTCTAAGGATAATTTCAGCTAGCCTTTTCCATTCGGTCAGCTTGTCCCACGAAGTGGTAAAATGCATGGGACTGACGGTTGAGTCTCTTTATGAAGTCCTGAAAGATTTGGGGAGCATCGATTAGGGTAGTGTTATCTCCAGTTTCAGACAAAGTAGCAAACAGAATCATAGTTAGGATAGGGAAATTGCCCTCAAAACAACTTCCACAGCGGCTTCACGAAATGAACCATGAGTCTGATCCTGGATTGGGTGAAAGAAGTTCCCATCAGACCCTGTTCAACCAGTCTGATAAAAATCTCCAGTCTTGTATGGTGCCAGAGAGTGGACGCTGCAGGAAACAAGAAGGGGTTGGTCTGCAGCATTGGCTAACAGATCAGTGATTCATGCCAGTACACTAACACGTCGAATATTAGCTAGCCGACCAGTGTTCTATACATAGCATTTATATTTTGCTATTAAGGAAGGGCTCATTTGGTGACTCCATAGCTGGAACTAAGCATTCAGATTCCTGTCAGTAGCAGCATGATGGTTGCTTCTCACCCATCTTTTCCTCCTTTCTTAATGGCTTCTTGAATCCAAAGTTCCGTCATTGTCATCTCTCTTTCCCTTCATTGAGCCATAATGTGCGCTTTGAAACTAGGTGAGTTACAAGGATTTTCAATCGATGAAACTACTCAACAAACAATAAACGATATCTGAATATGTAGAGCAGCCTCTCAAGTTCTCATGACCTGTTGAGGAAGGATACCGAGCCGTCTTACGGATGGAGGCCATATCTCTAGTTGGTACAAGAAATATCAACCTGATAGTATAAGACCAGCGGCACAGTCATCATTGGTAGCAAAGGAGAAAAAAGAACCCTTACAATTGAGGATAAATACGACAAAAAGAAAACATTGAGGACTAAAACCAAAGACTGAGAGTGTGTGTTACCATTTCCAATTTCTTTAACAAAAGCCCTCCAAAGAACCCTTCGTTTCTCAGGGACAGAGAACTATGCAGCTTCACTCATCACTGCCATCATCTTCTTCTTCCCCCTCCTCGCCATGTCTCGCTCTCCGTCTCCCTCCCTCCGCTCCGTCCAGAAATTGCAGCTTTTCGCTCTCATGGAATCCGCTGGATCCCACCCGGAAGGCGTTCAGGGCCCGAGTTGTCTGTGCCTCGACTGGGATTTCGACCCGGCCAAGGAGGAAGTTGGCCGTGCAGAGGGAGGATGCGCGGGCGGAGGCGGAGGAGCTGGTTCGGAACCTGATCAGGAAATTCAGCGACAGGGAGCCCTTAGTGAAGACGCTAAACAAGTATGTGCGGATCGTGCGGACGGAGCACTGCTTCCTCCTGTTTGAAGAGCTCGGCAAGTCCGAGAAGTGGACTCAGTGCCTTGAGGTCAGCTACCTAAGCTAAACCAAAATTTCTACGCTTCTTAGTTTGTTTGATCGAAAGTTTTTATTTTCTGTGCAATTTCAAGCTTCTGCATTGATTATGTGGAGTCCTGAATTTTGGGTCTCTGTTAGGGCAGGATTGAGTGTGGACATTTGGGTGCTTGTAATTGTTTTTTTAATTTCCATATATAAAGGGGGCAGTTATGTCTGCAGAGTCCGTAGATAGAATCTGTTTCGTCTATGTTGAGCAATGAGTGAGGTCACCTTATTCCACCAGTTTATGTCTCTGAGTTATACGCCATGAAATTTCAATCTGTGCGAGTTATTTGAGGAATTTGTGTGCTGAATGGTTCATGTTATGAGGTCTAAACACACTCAACTTGTTCAAAAATTGACTTTTTGATGTGTTGGACTTCTAAGTTTAGGGAGATTGTGCGTTCCCTTGGATGAGCCTCTTCATGCCCGTTTTATACTTTCAGGTGTTCAGATGGATGCAGAAACAGAGATGGTATATCGCTGACAATGGAGTCTACTCCAAGCTGATCTCAGTAATGGGAAAGAAGGGCCAGACCCGGATGGCAATGTGGCTCTTCTCCGAGATGAGAAATAGCGGGTGCCGCCCAGATTCATCCGTTTACAATTCCCTGATCACAGCCCACCTTCACTCCAAGGACAAAGTGAAAGCTCTCTCCAAAGCTCTGGGCTATTTCAGGAAGATGAAAGGGATGGAGAGGTGTAAGCCCAATATCGTGACCTACAATATCCTCCTGAGAGCCTTTGCTCAGGCGGGAAATGTGGAACAAGTGAATGACTTGTTCAAGGATCTCGAGGAGGGCATTGTCTCACCCGATATTTACACGTTTAATGGGGTGATGGATGCATATGGGAAGAATGGGATGATCCCTGAAATGGAATCAGTGCTTTCCCGAATGAAGAGCAGTCAGTGCAAGCCTGACATCATCACGTTCAACTTGCTGATCGATTCATATGGGAAGAGGCAGGAGTTTGAAAAGATGGAGCAGGTAATGCAGAACTAACGGATTACTGACTAGACAGATGGAATACAGAAGCAACAAGACTTAGAGGAGACAAACGTATAAGAGGGGCTTATTTTCAGATCTCAGGTCTATTTATCGTCTAACTCTAGCTGCTCATAGGCAAGCACAAGGAGACGGACGCTAAAGTAGGAAATAGAACCACTAATTAAAATAAAGTGAAAATCTAATGTATACCCTATTGCGGGGCTGCACTTGGAAAATATGTCTTCCTAACATCTCTCATGTGATCTGCACTTGCAGGTCTTTAAGAGTCTGCTGAGGTCCAAGGAGAAGCCGACACTGCCCACTTTCAACTCGATGATCATAAACTATGGAAAGGCACGACTCAGAGAAAGGGCAGAGCACATTTTTAAGAGGCTCATTGGTATGAAGTATACTCCAAATTTCATCACTTATGAGAGTCTCATAACCATGTATGGGTACTGTGATTCTGTTTCCAGTGCTCGGGATGCGTTTGATGGACTAGTGAAATCAGGGAAGGTGGTCAAAGTTTCAACGTTGAATGCAATGCTAGATGTATACTGCATGAATGGCTTGCCGGAGGAAGCAGATATACTATTTGAGCACGTGCAAGGTTTAGGAGTAGTTCCCGATTCCACTACGTACAAGCTTCTATACAAGGCATACACAAAATCCAACAAGAAGGAGCTCGTGGAGAAGCTGCTGAAACATATGGATAGGGACGGGATAGTGCCCAACAAGAGATTCTTCCTCGAAGCTCTGGAGGTTTTCGGGTCATCTTCAACAGATAGAGCAGATTCAACTACTGGTAAAGCAGGTCTGCAAAGGACAGAAGTTAGTGCTTAAGGCATAGGTGGACTTAAGCCAAATCGAGATTCACCATGAAAGTAATTAGCTTTTCCAGCATGACACTTTTGAAATGGTCAATGAATGTGAAGGTTGGAGTTCGCCCGGATCAGCTTCACTGTTCTAATTTCATGGACCTTTGATTAAAACGAATTTTATATCTGGTCTTTGACAGAGAACGTTCATGAGCCAACATCTGTATGCCAAAGTGACCTGTGGAGCCACCTGTTGTCATGATTTATGCTGCAGGAGCCATTAGCCATCGTTTGATGCGAAGCTATCCCTTCATCTTGTAATTCATGAAATTGCCATTGTGGTCCGCAGCTTTTTTGTAAGTTGTATTGTGAGCAATGTAGAAGAACCATTACTATTCTTAGTTGGATCTGAGATTCTGCCTCCATTTTGATTAAAGATCTGTGAATACAGCTTGAAATCATCTTAGATATTGTATGTTCATACATTCGTCGATTATGCAGTTGATTCAATGACCGAGTGAAATAAGGAGCTTTGGATTAAAAAGGGGTGAAATAAGGAGCTTATTGTAATCGATCAATTTTGAATAACCTATGCAGAATTCTCAAATGAGAAACTGACAAGCCAAGTTGGAGATTTATAGAAGCGTAAAACAATTCCAGCAGAGTGTGTTAATGACCTGGACAAATGAGATACAGCTAAAGGGAGCAGGGAAGAACATTACACATAATCTGAGGTTGCTATACGGAAGCATCATGTTAGATTTCGATACAAGATCTTGATGGGTCGACAGGAAACAAAGACAACGGTTTTCCTGAATTGATCATGCTCCTGGCGTCATGAATCCAGATTGATTTCTTCAATGTGAAGGAATCAAGTTTCATCTAATTCTGCAATTAAAACAAAAAAAGCTTAATAAGTACCAGCACGACAAGATCAGATTAGAACCATCGTATAAATAAACCTGAAAGGATGCAGTTGGCAAGTATACCATGTATTGGTTCCATGTCCTCTTCTTTGTAGACACCAAGGGGGGAGCCATGGACTGATAAAAGCATCTCGCCAGGTTTCGGTTGCCTCAGGGACTTGGGAGTCATCCCGATTGAGAGTCTCATTTGGTTATTGAACTGTAAATATCCTCAAATTGCAAAAAGCTTATTCAGAGTTTACGTAGTATTCAAGAGACTTGTACAACAACCACAGTCAAAGCAACCAGGGTTTTTAATAGAAAAGTGATGTCCCAATAGCCAGTTTCCATGAGCAGAATTAGATGCTTACGTACCATTGCCTTTTTTCAACGCATGAGGAACTCAAAAAGACAACAAAAATAGTCTACCCTACATGAGTTTATGAATTTAAAAGGAAAAAAGGCAAAGATATTTCATCTTGGGAGTCTGGGACATAAAAGAACAGCCAATAATTCTAACCTAGACAATAAGAGAGAATTGATTCTCTGGAGCTCAACTCAGCCATTTCTTTAAAATATGCGTAGCTAAAAGAAAATCAATGCTAGTCTTCTGATTCATTCAAAGAGATTTGAAAGTAATCCTAGTTTTGTTCTAGCTCATGAAAAAACATTTTAAAATGGTACTTTAGAATCTTGCAGATAAAAAGTCTAGTGAATGGGAAATGCACAGGGAACTCACTCCTGGAGTTCTGAGAGCATCCTGCAGCCCAATCATCTGACTATCTGACGGCTCGTCCAGAACCTAGTGAAATGATATGCAGAAATATATAAAAAGATGATGTATCCAATAATGACAAGGAAAAGAAAAACTTGCGATGCAATTCCAAACCCTAAAAATGTAATTCAAATGCCCATTTGCCTATTCAAGATTCAAAGAAAATGATGCAAGCAACTGCCTCCTGTCATACTGTTCAAAAACTAAAGGCAAAGGTATAGAGGACATACAAAGTCTCTTATCTGCAGATTTTCGACATTTAGGAAGCTTGTCTTCACTGCTACAGAGGAATTACAAAAGTAGCATTTTCAATCAGTATGGGTGGTCCATAGTCCACTCCCTCACCACAAAGAAGGGTCAAAGAAATACCAGTTTTGCTAGATAAATCTAGGCCACCAAAACATGGGAAGGCAGAGTTATCAGAATAAGCTATAGACATCCGCCGAAGAAGTGAAGCATGTAGATCATTCAGATTAGGGTGGCTGACAGATGGTTTGCCGTCATTTCCTCTCCAGTGCATCTCAAATTGTCCTCTTTCATCTCCAATGACGGACACATTAGGAAGGTTTTCATTGAAAAATTGAACTGCGGGACTCTCCATCTGCTCCTTGCTGATATATGAACGGAGTAATCGCAACCCGGTCAGCAAGTGTTCAATCTCCACATCTCGAATGGCCCTAATTGCGGCAATTTTTCGTTCAACTGGGAACATAATGTAGAAAGATCTTTATGGAAGCAAATACGAATAAACTAAATAATAAAATAGGACATGAAGGAATTCAGACTCAGAAGCTCAATAGGAGGAGCAACAACGCAAGACAAGGAAAGCATCTTGGTTGAAACTTGAAATAAATAAGAGCAACTCAGGGTTTAACAACAATACCAAAGATGCATTTCTTCGAGAACGAAGACCACTTGAAACTGAAGCGCATGCTAAGAGAATAACAAGACAATAACAAGGACATTTCACTTGAAAATAGATTTTATAAGAACAAAACAGTATCTGATGATATGCAAACAAATACAAAAGCCAGAAATTAGTTATGCACCTTCCTGGTCTACCCAGTTCGGTTCCACATTTTGTGGCTCTTTCTCTTTGTAACCATCAATGTTGTCATCAGATGACAGAACCGGTTGCTTGACAGTTTTCTTTCTTCCTCGTGGCATTAAGACAGGTGCTTTTTCTCCAGCTAAACAGAAAATTAACTGATAGAAAACACTAGCAAAACCAGATTTATCTACGTCCTCTGTCCAGACTGCTGCAGGGTCCTCTTGGTGGCAGCCAGATTGGAGCTCTAGGTCTCGTTACTTCTAGTTGCTGGTCATAGTTTGGCTCGAGTCTATGGAGGCACTGTAAAAATGTAAAAATAAGGTGTTTATAAAATATATCAACCGGCATGCAGAAAATTCAAACAGAGAGATATGGAATCCACCAATTCTCAGCAGAAACACTGAATTCTGCGAATAAGAGTTACAGCTAAGCCGTCATAATTGTTTAACCTCTTCAATCACATTATTTGATGTCGAGACACCTCAATTAATTTTTCGAGCCACAACAACTTTTCACAATCTCAACGCAGACGGGCAATCTTTTCGACAATCACAAAGGCTAGACAAAGATAAGAATCCGACTCCTGAATGAAACATCCTATCCCATTACCAGTCGCCAACTGAGATTCGGTAGCCGCCCAGAGGTGTAGCCGGCACCTCTTTCGCTTCAAAAGGGGGAAAATGGCTGGGAGGCTCTAGAGGCAGTAGAAGTTGAGGTCGCCGGGGCCGAGAAGAGGTGGTGGCAGACAGGATCCGCGATATGAGAGCAGCAAGGAACAAACCTCAGGAGAAGGAGCAGATCGAGCGAGAGGGATTGAAAGATCTCGGGAACTTGCTGGTATGCGAAGTGAAGAAGGCGACTGCTTTCATGAATAGACTAGACGAAGCAATTTGAATCAGCGTCTCAGATTGCCTTGCGCGCGTTCTCCCCGCTGCTGTCTGGGAAGATAATTGGGCCTTTGACGAGCCCAATTGTTATTGGGCCTAGTCAGGCAGACCAATAAGCTAGCTCGTGAAACGCCAGCCCAACTTTGATATAATTTTTTTCTTTTTTTCTTTTTTTTATTCTCCACAAAATAAATAAATATATATATATATATTATAAATTGTTAAATGATTTACTTAGTATTGTTAGATGATAGCCCTCACGATCTCAAGAACCAGTCGTTTACCTACCATAACACCAGTGCCGACCAGAACCAATTTGTGTTCACGATTTCCGGCTTCAACTTGTCTGAGTTCATCTAGAACTCTTCTTGGAGACTTAATTACCATCTATAGTTTCACATCATGCCCGCCTGGAATCTCGAGCTTGTAATGGGCACAGTCGCCTTACTTGCAACATGGTACTACATAAAATAGTTCGACAAGCTTATAGTTTCAAGTTTTATAGATGGAGAAATATATTTTTGGTGGGTTCTAAAGTGTTGTGAAACCGGGATGGAATGTTAGGCTGAATTGAGAGAAATGGAATCGAGCAGAACATACATTGCCCAACACCAAGCTTAAGATCAAAGACCAGTAGCCCTCATATAATACAGGTGGCAAGGTTGTTAAGGAAATTCCCAAACTCGGGTTTCACAGTTTCGGATTCTCTTCCTTCGCTTACACATCAAACATAAACAGACCATTCCAATATAGAATCAGCCGTGAGCAGTTCAATGTTGGGAGAAGGTTGAAACATTCGGACGGCTCCAGGATCCTGGAAAGATATCAGGCTTTCACGCAACAGCTGAAGTAACTGAAGAAGCTCCTCCTTGCCTGTCACTCGCGTCACATGAACATATGATAAGAACAACAGGAATTTGTATTGTACCAAGATTGATAGTTCCATCCAAACATGATCTATAACGTTACATGGTAACCATTAGTTGCTCCTACAGACACAAGAAGTGGTCCAACATTTCCTCGTGAACTAATCAATGTGCCCCTCCCAAGGAAGGCACAACAAAGCCACCCAATTTGCCCCACCTGTGCTCTAGTTTGGTTGAGCTGTAAATGCCACACGACCCCTTCAGTTCCTTTCATGATAAAGGCCCGATTGCACGTTGCTATTATAAGTTCCACACAACAGAATTGGGAAATCTTTGCTAAACGGCATTTTACTCAAGGGACAACCTCAGTTTTTCTGAATCACGTGTCTAATGGCTTACACTGTAAGATCCAAGAATCCATGACTATTGGACCATGTCTTCTTTACCACCTAATAATACTGTCTTATGGGAAATTAATCTGACTAAAATGATGTCAACATGGGATATGCCATTAGACAGCATCTACAAATCAGAAACTCCAAGGCTAACAAACAACTAATAAGGGTGGTGAGTTTTACCTAGTTTCTGATTTTGTTTTTTGTTTATAAGTTGGGTGTATCTACTAGAAAAAAGGAAAAAATTAGTTGGCATCTGCCACTAAAGGCAACGTCCTTCGGTCATCCACCATTTCACATAACAACAAAACAACCCCCGCCACAAGATTGAACAATCACATGAACTGATCTGTTAAAATCATTGTCCTTATTCTGGTATCACATCAACGACTATTCTAAAGTTGCAGATCCACCAAAATATATATTATCCACAAATGAGATACATCAAATATAGAAACCATGTATGAATGTGGAATCTTACAGTTGGTGAGTGGCTACGATGGTGGCTCTGCTGGTAAGCACCATGGTGATCATTGTGGACAGTGGCCCTGTTTGATTTAGCAGGAGGATTTGAAGCAATCAGATCTTCCTCATTTCCGATACTGGCTCTGGAGACATCCCTCTTGTTCTGCTTCCTCATTTCCCTTATTTTCGAGAAGTCGAGAGAGTAATCTGGGAGCTCTCCCTTCATGTCCCAATCCCCAAACTGTGGCACCGATAGCCATGGAGAATTGTTCTTCTGCATCAAAAAAGTCCAATCTCATCATCCCAATTAAGTGGTCAGGAATCCATTACCACGCACCAATCATCAACATGTATATATCAAGGTTACAGGCAAATCTATCCCTCAAACTGGTCCCCTATATTTGTTTCCTATCAAACCTTCTTCAAAGTTCCATCCATTGGCATGTTCTATCACCAAGATAAGATTGACAGTAAAAGAGCGTAACTAAAATATGACAATGTGAATACTATTTGATTTGGAGGTTAAACAATAAATCACCCTAGTAGGTACTATCATCAACTAGCAGCTTTACTTAATTTATAATAGCATATGGGAAAAACCGGAATAGAACTTCGAAAGTTCAAAGTTCAATGTTGACAACAAATTCTTCAAAGCTCCAAAATATATATCAACCATATACTTTATAATCACACTGATCAACATGCAGCCATTCCTCCTTTTTTTCTTCTTGTCCCTTTTCTTCCCGTCATGGGAAATGCAATGCCCACATGAATGCTGGAAGACTTTGAACAGAGAGGGCCAATCATCAAACAAGATTCATGCTATAATATACTATAATATTTAACAAGAGTTCTTCAACAACTCAAAAGTTCAAAAGAGAGATTAACAGGATTCGGTTCATTCTTGTAAGTGAGATCCTAGGCTCAATCTCATGGAAATCCTACATCTTTATTTATTCTTTCTACCTCCTCCTAATCCACCTCCTTTGAAATTTCAAAAAAAAAAGTAGAAAGGAATAAACATGATTGCGGAGGAAAAAGATTAGTACAAAAGGTTGCCCTTTGAAGAAGGGAATGAATGATGAAAAGGAAATAACTGTTAGAAAAGTTATTCATTTGAAGAGAATAATGAAAAAGAAAGAGGATGACAACTCTGACTATTATTCGGTGTTCTTTATTGGTAAGCGATCCTGCTCAGCCTCTTTTTTTCTTCTTTTTTTTTTTTGGTCAAGATCTTGCTCAAATTTCAAAAAGCAAAATACAGCAGAATTCATCTCCGGAGGCGGCCGGATGATAACACCCAAACAATGTTATGACCCCCGAGACTTCATCACTTCAGCATTAACTGGCCGTTCAGTGCATCCAAGAACACAACAGCTCCAATAAATCTGTGCGGAAGTGAGAACTTCCAGCTCTTCTGCCTCGGTCCTGTCCCCGAGTATCATTCCACCGTAGAGGGTCGACTTTGCAACAAATTCGTGACGGAGGAGCTCTGAAATTGCAATTTCCTATTTCTATATGGACTTCAGAGTTCTCTCACTCAGATTCAGCAAAACCCACCGAAGAGACTGAAAACACAAGCGCATACATATAGAGAGAGAGAGAGAGAGAGAGAGAGAGAGGTACCTCCTTACGATCCTCCATTGAGCTGCTGCAACAGAACTCCAAGCAGAGTAATCTGAAAGTTAGCTACGACGGAGATAACAAAGAAACCGGTTATCTGCGCAAATTCTACAGCTCGAGTCACTCAAAGTACTGAACAGAAGCGAGAGAGTGAGAGAGAGAGTGTGGGAAGGGATATCAGGCACTGCGGATGGAGTTGAACCAATACAGCGAGACGACAGCACGCTACGCAGAAGGACTCGGCTGTGCTCCCACCTGCCCCTTATATATATATATATATATATATATATATGTATGTATATGTTATATACACTTTCCCTGCACACGGTTCAAGCCATCGGCCTCTCGGTTTACGAGGCCGACACTGCCTGCACACGCTTTTCTGATGCCAATTCTGCATGGATGTTAAATGAGCGGTTTGTGCCGGTTCTGTCCGGTTCCAAATGAGTATAAAACCGTTTGATCCAGTTACGATTTGGTTCATTAAGTATAACAGGTTGTCCATTTACGAGCCACTGCTTAGGAAAACATGAATCGACCCGAAAGCATACGTAAGCTAGTCGGTTAACAGTTCGGGGTAATTTGAACTGTGAACCATTTATCTTTTATTTTTTAAAAAATTAATTTAAATTGAATGGACAAAATATATTAGTTGACTTTGTAGGGATTTACCGGTTCTTAGCCGGTTTTGCAATGGTTTGAGACTGGTTATGATTCCAAGTCGGTTTGGCAAGAAAATATACTAGATCGATTCCAATTCAATTGGCCTATTTCTTGGATTTAGTCAACAACTATCATTCAACCCAATAAAAATGATTATAGCCAATTTAAAAGCAATCCGAACCGGTTATACATTTTAAATGATCAATTCCTGACGCAACCACTCCTTTAATATCACTTCTATTATGTATCACAACTTTCCAGTTATACGTGTCCCAGCTGTGTGGGCCCCTGAAGACTCGCCAGTGGTTTTCGTTTAGCCAGCTGTAAGATGAAATATATATATATATAGCGATTGGATATCCCTTCGTTTCTGTGTGAGTAAAATTTATGGCTATAAAAATTTATATTAATTAACCCATAAGTTAATTGAGTAATTAGTCGACTTTTTCTCTTAAATAATGTCAATTTTAAATTTTGTGAGCGAGAGAAGGTATTTTTTGATAATTTTATCCTTTAAATAAATATATACTGTAAAATTGAATTAGTTAAGATTTAATAAATTTTAAATATTAATAAATAATATATATTAATTAGTTAGTACTTGGTACGGATTAGCCAGATCAATCGATCATTTTATAAATAAAATTGTTATAATGTTGTTTGCTTTAATTAATAATTTTGGATTTTCCAATTTTTTCATATAAAAAAAATATGCATAACCTTACGGTGATTAAGAAATATTTCTCCATCTGCTGCCCTTTCCTGTTTAAGGGAAAATATGTGGCTGTAATGTACCTTGGATACAGTATGCTTGAACGCATCAAGCTGTCCCTGGGGGCCTGTCCCTCTTGCGTCACAGAAAATGGAAAGATTTCAAGAAGGGGACCAGGTGAAAGAGCCATTAATGATCACTAAATCTCCAACTTGGGATACGATGGCGAGGTGGTGATGTCGGATAAGTTTCTGTTCCGATGTGTATCTGTTTGGCACATTGCAGTGAAAGTTGTCCTCCTCGCAGGAAAGTTTGGCCCATTGCCCAGGTAAGTGCAAATCTTGCAGTCGAACAAGGTGAAATGATTGGCAGCAATGTTGATTCTACTGAGCGTGGGGGATGACCGGAGCTGAATCAACCGGAACACCTCTTGCACTCTGATCTACGAGGATGAGGACAAGTCGGTAGCTTGTTGGTGATCTCTGGATCAGTAGAAGGCTGTGAGAACTCATATTGCTGGAACTGGTGGAAGGAGTGTCAATTTTTTTTAAATTTACTCTGCCAACCAATCGTGGAATGCCACGAGGATAATAGCGCATGTTCGCAATCAGAGGAAGCATGTCAGTCTTTCAAAACTACAGGTTTTTACAGAAGCTCTGGACCCCGTTGCAAATCCACCGCTACTGCAACCTTTACTCTACTAACTACTGGCTCGTCGGAGGATGATGGTGTTGGTTCCTGCAGTTGACATCAGATCATAATCTGATCTGAGTTTGAGGGTTCCTTCTCCAGTTAAAGAGGGACTCTTTTCTCGCCATCTGTTTAGACCCCAGAAGAATATCAGAACTCAACAGCAATATCATTCATCGTATCAACCAATCGCACTGCAAACAGACACAGAGGGACTTATCGACTTCTACGGGTGCGACGATGTCCTGCAGAAACTGACAATTCGTAGTACAGTTTCAGCAAAAGCTGTGGGTCTATTCTGCGTATAACAACAGCACTCTTCTTTTATGTACAGGAAATTATGGTGCCGGTGTGGTGGTTCAGGCAGTTCAATTCGCTACGCTTCAACATAGGTTGCCTGTGAGCTGAACCGGGGGTGGATCATCGACTGCTTTCCTGTGGTGTTGGAAGAGACTATCTCCTAGCCCGATCTTGTGGCAGGATCCCTTGCCAGAGCAGAGCTGCTAGCTGTGCTTTCCATATAATATCCTCTAGATAAACCCCATGGCAGTACTCTGTGAGACAGTTCCAAGCTCTGCATCGATCGTTTTGTAGACATGAATTTGTCACGTGAGATAAATCAGAGAAGCAGCCAATTGAACAGTGGTTAATTGCGACATCCTGCTTCTAGTTCTACCATCCTTGGATCGTCCGTTCTGTCCATCCGAGTTCGAGAGATTCTCAAATGGTGTATCATTATCATCAAATCATCAGGCAACAAGATCGGACTGGTTTTATGGCAATCCGATCCCGTTCCCTTGTACTTCTTTCTGGGCCTAAAGATGTATGATGGATCACTCTCCCGGGCGTTAGATGAACAGGGATCGATTGGCTCATCATCATGCTGAATCAGGGTTCTCAGCCCAGCCAATCGACCTCCTTCGGAAAGAGTCTCACTCCAAAGGCACTAAATTCGACATGTGGACACTGTTTCCCTCGACGAAGACCATTAGGGAAAAAAAAAGGCAAAAAGGGTTCATACTTCATAGTGGAGGTGGAGACTGGAAGACTTTTGATCAAAAGTTATGGAAAAAATTTCACACTTACTTGGCATCTAATACATAATAACATTAAAAAATTAAATTTAAAATAGGTCAACATGCATTATATATATATATATATCCATATACAAACCCTTTTCCATTTGATCAATAAATTAATCAAAAGTAAGCCACCCGAATAGTATTTCCATTAACCTTCTAATTTCCCTTTCTAATGGTATAAAATATTCATTAGTTTTAAAAAATAGAATAAGAAGATGATAAATAGGTATAAAAAATTATGTATGATAATCGAATTTATAATTTTTTGATTATTAAGTTAAAAATAATACAATAATACTAAATTATATTTTTAAACCTTCTAAAATTTATGGATCACTATTTACCTTTTCTTCCC
>CXYZ01013945.1:1050713-1102316 GCA_900006705.1 Sonneratia caseolaris | reverse complement strand
CAACTTAAAAATAAAAATAAAAACATATTATAATATACTTATTTTATTTTACTAAACTTATATTTATATTTTATGTTGAATTTGAGACTAATACTATAACTATATTAATAATTTTGATTATAAATCATAGTTAAATTATAATATTATATCAATTTATTGAAATATTATTTATTAAACATACGGTTCAACTCATTAAATCCCTGGTCCGACCCATGAACCCATATCTTGACCGGTTCCCGGCCCGGTCCGATTTTAAAAACTATGCTCTCCGTAACTCGGGGACGGTATTGCCTGTCGTAGTCAATCGAAGAGCTAATTTTATGTAATTAATGGGCAAAGTAGAGAGCAGTTTGTGGCTTTGTTTTGGCAGATTTCGAGCGAGTTAATTAGTCGTTGATGGAAGGAAAGCAGAAAAAGCAAGTTTGTAAGATAGCTTGGCGAAAACGGCTCCCACTTTGGTAATGGAGTTCGAAGGAAGGGCTCTTATCCCATTGGATATTATTTATATTTAACGTACGCACTAATTGAGATATATCATCACGTAATTACTCCACCGTAAATTCGTTAAAACACTTGCATACCTTTTCATAGTCTTCAAGCGTTATATACATGTACATATATATATATATATGTTAAATAATTGCAAAACGTGTCGAAATAGGCGAGGTGGCAGAAGCCTATTGGTGTGGGTAGGTAGCTGACAGCCAATCGCCGGTGCAATTGCGCGGACAGCGTAACCGACTATTATTTTGCCAGAATGGTGCTCGTATTTATAATTCTGAGCCCTTTGTCTGTATGCTTGACCGTAGCACCTCTCACAAGTCAATTTCTCTTTTATATATAAATATTTTTTTTACTTTTTCTTTTTAATTGTGGGACTGAAACCTACCCTCTCTTGACAACGTGTTAGCTTTGGTCTTGTCGAGGTATAAGCTCGTATGGTAGGTTCTATCTGAATCTTCACTTATTTCTTCTAATATGAGATTTCATATCTCAATTAACATGTCACCTTAGTCTTACTAGAAACCACACAGGAACCGGCTTGCACATGTAGAGAAAATAGCTCGGATGAGGGACCGAACCTACCCTACGGATCGACTTTTTTCAATATGGGTCACGATGAATAGTAAGTACCTCTTAATTTTGATTAAAAACGGTACAGCTGCACGGAACTCGATCTCTCCCCGGTTATTAGCTTTTTAGAGTGCATTTGAGTACGTGCTTTTACAACTGTGAAATAGAAACTTGGAGTATATGATCATGGCATCACCCCTTTTTTATATCCACAAGGAGGAGTTTAGTGTCGATATGCCCCACACACACACACACAAGAAGACAGCCCACAAACTCATAGATGTAGATAATTGTATAGGTGAACACATTTATAATTAGTTCACCAAAAGGTACATTGCCATCTCACGAACGACTGACTCATTGATAAGTAAGTGCCTATACTTTGTCCTTGAACTCGGGTTAGTGCATTGTAAGCCCACCTTACCAGTGCAACCAACCCATTTTGAATTATATGTGTGTGTGAGTGAGAGAGTGTAGAGGGTACTCAAAAGAGGAAAAAATATATGATGAATTAATTAGGGCATCTTTCGATATGCGCATTCCCTGTATGCGACCGTACTGTGAGTGCTCCACTCCCTCCCCACTATCTGCCCGGTACCGTGGCTCCTTCAATTTCTAATGGTCCGAATGTTTCCAAGAATTGATAAGCAAGACCACAGCGACATGATCCCCGGCACGACAAACGTACTGGCGCACTTACCAGACCATGATGATTTCACTAGGTTCTAGTTTCGGCATAATTTCTTGTGGATGCGAATCGAGCTTGTCACCGCAGTTTACAATGCCCGAAATGATGAATGATCTCAAGGCTCTTCCTTTGCCATACATGAACCACTTCTCAAAGGGTCTCAAATTTTCCCTTTTTTTCTTACACGATCCTTCAAAATATCCAAATTCGTGTTTAATCAATCAATAGAATGTAAAATCCTTCTAATTATAGATTTTTTTATTTACAATATTATAATAAGATATATTACCCAAATAAAAAATATGTCCCGATAATACTTATGTCAAATATATATATATATATATATATTAGTACTATAAAAAATATGTGTGTGTATGTGCAGCCCTTAGATAATCTTAAAATTGATCACGGAACCTCTCTCTCTCTCACTAGCTGAGTGGAGGGAATTCATGTCCCATAATTTATTGTCTCTCTTCCCCTATGATTTCTTCCACCACAAAAAAATAAAAATCAAATTACGTCACCAAAAGCACTCATAACGAATTTGGTTAAATTTAAATTGATTATGTGATTTATTAAAATTTATAAATATCGAATAATACATATAAAAAATTAGTCATGGCTCACTTATACACCATCTATGATATATTCGTATGCATCATCTCGTGTGTGTGTATATATATATATATATATGGCTCGAACTTGCCCTAAAGAGACTATTCCCCTCGATTACTCACGATCAGCTGCTTCAAGCATGTGGCGAGGTTTGCATAATACAAGCTGCAACATCTACGCATGGGCCAGCCTTCCTCCTCCTCCTCCTCCACTGCCTCCGCCGGCCGCAACCAACATCTCCTTTGATGATCATAACGACTTACTTCCCGTGAACCCTAGCCCGAGCTGCCTGGGCAAAGATGACGTCTCGATCTCCACCTCCTCCTTCATCAGTGCTTTAGGTCATCACTTTGCCCTGACTTCCGAGACGTCCAGCCAACCTCCCCTCGAGACCACCACCTCTTCAGGCGAGTTGATGATCGGATCAGGTCATAGCAGCGGTGTCAATCTTCATCTTTGGAGCCACTTGCTCTTGTAAGTTCCACAGAGTTTCGTCATCGAGGCCACTTCATGTATGCATATGTATTATTGTTGAGTTGAAAGAAGAACCCTATTGGCATACAGATTAGTCTTGATATAGGGGGTTAGGTGTGTTTTAGTGGGAGCGTCAATGCGTTTCCACCTTTCTTTCCATCTTCTTCGTCTTGTCTTGCCACTGTATGCACTACGTATTTGTTGATCTCTCCTTGTGTATTTATTATTGTTTTATTTGTCCAATTCATTCCAAACAGAAGCGATGGTACTAGCGAAGACTTGGATAAGTATCAGCCCGAGATTCGAGGAAGCTTGCCAGACCCGGTGCCGATGACGGGTGCATCTCCGGGAGGGGCTTCCGAACCAGCTGCCTGCAATTACTGGAACAAGATGGACAATACCTATTGGGATAGCCCCTTGGATAAGGACTATTTCAGTAGCAGCGGAAGCAGCTTAGTCGAAGGAGAGAGGCAAAGCGAGTTCCCGGATTCGCTCACCGGCGACTGGTCTAATGGGACCCTGAGTGACTGCACGGCAAACGGTGGGATGGGAAGAGGGAGGGATTTCAACCGGTATCCTTGCAGAGGCCAAGATTATCCGAATGTTGAGACCGAGCCACCATACCGAACAGCTGTTGGAAAGTGTGCAACCGCCGTCGGACTACACCAGATCGGGAGTGCAAGGAGCTTGGCAGACCTTGTTTCATTCGGCGGCCGATTGATCGGCAGTCCCCCGCTAGATGTCAAATTGCTGAGACCTAGTCCGGCACCTAATAATAATGTCAAGAAGCGAGGGCCCAAGAATGCTTCAACGGTACGTAGCAAAGATCATACTTCTTTTCTTTCTTTTCATCCGATGCATCGACGAGAGGAAGCGGAATTGAAACGTAGCCATTTGGACAACTAGAATGGCGTGATCATGAGACACGATACGCATAATTAATCTCCTTCGATGGATGATGAGAATGGCTATGGTTTTATGTGTCGGCAGACACGGGAGAATGCCGGGGAACATGGAAGCGGAACGACAGACGAAGGGAAGAGGAAGAGACCGTGCCAAGACGGTTCGTCAGAGAAGCCCCAGAAGAAGCACAAGCACGAAAGCTCCACGGTTGCAACCCCGATTAAGGTAAGAGGTCCATGGCTCAATCATTTGTTGATGGACTTTTCGTACCCTCAACTGTCGCACCTCCACGACACTGAGATTCATAAATCTTCCAAACAGTACGCACGCGCCCGCAGGGGTAGAGTAAGATTGACATGTCGATTGGCGAATATCACTGTCACGTTGCTAATAAATTGGCGTGAATAAAATTGTGTACGATAAGCAGGCGCCGGTTCCAAAGGCCAAGCTCGGAGACAGGATTGCAACACTGCAGCAAATCGTGTCGCCATTCGGAAAGGTACATACGAGGATCGCACTATTTATACCTTTTTTCTCCCGTTTTGCCACCTTTTTCATTTAATTATTATTTACGTAAATATATTTAATTATATATATATATATATATGCAATCATGATTCATGATTTATATATATAATTTGATGGATTTTAATAATTTTGTATTATTTCCAGACCGATACAGCATCGGTGCTCATGGAAGCGATTGCATACATAAAGATTCTGCAAGAGCATATTGAGGTTCGATTTAATTCAATTCGGTTCGGTTCAGCTCTCTAACTCCCAAATTATGCATATTTATGCACAAGACACGCGATCATATATGCTCTACATGTCTGTTTTTACCTATGGGAAGCATGAAATAATAATAAATATATATATAATACTAATAAGCCAATTAAATTACAGCCTTTGGGCTCGTATATTGCTAGATTCAACTGTAAATTTCGTGCTTATTAGATCTGATTAAAATTTTAAAGAGAGAGAGAGAGAGAGAGTCACTCATGGTTGGAATTATTTCTTCCATGCAGTTGCTGATAAGCAGGCCGCATATGAAGACCCATCCTTACAGTGTAAGAAAATAGAGTCCTCATGTATTGATTGATGATCACTGCCCACCCCCACATCAGATCATAAAATGTATGAAATTTAATTTAATTAATATGAATTTGCAGGCATATTGCTGGGGAGGCTTGGATCCACAAGGGGTGAAGCTGGACCTGAAAAGCCGAGGGCTTTGCTTGGTTCCGATCTCTTGTACCCCTCTGGCCTATCGTGAGAACGCAGGATCTGACTTCTGGGCCCCACCCCACAGAGGAATCTTCTATCGGTAAAATTATATATAAAAAACAAAAGAAGAAATAAATAAATTAAATAATTTCCCAGTACAATCCTTGTGTATGTGCCATAATAATGTGTAGAGAACAGGAAATGATTTAACTCCTAATTAATAATTGTCAGACTCAGCAGCACGACTTATCATTAACACCTGTTCCTTTTGATGTAAAATAAATTGTAATGTCTTATTATAATAATGAATATTACAATCACAGATTATAATTTATGGCTGTAAAATTTACCGCAAAATAAAATTAGCTGCTTGACAGATTGTAGTAGCGCCAAGGGAGGAGCATCAACAGCAACATCAAATTCCCTGCAATTTTTCGCTCGACATTCGAAAGTTCCTAGTGCTTCATCAAAATGAACCCGGACAGATAAAAACAGTGCGCCGAACCACCTTATATGTCAATAGTCTATCCTATGAACAGCATCTAGAAGTAGACCACGTCCGATCTTACAATAGATTATGTCAGTCAGATCTTGCGAGAATTCAATGCCTATGACTAATACTCTTGAAACAAAACAAAGCTTATATCAACAACTAAGGCTAGTCAACCTAAGCTCCAAGGGCAGGTCCTGTTAGCCACAATCTCCACCAGAGTTCCCGTTTTGCTTGGATTAGGAGAATAGGTGCACCTATCTACGTTAATGGCATAGACAGGTTCCACTGAGGCAACCCGTGGAGCTATCATGTATGTCTGCAAGGGTCATTTAGCCAAATCCACAATGGCTAATGCTGTCTCCACTTACAACTTTCCTCAAGGGTAAGCCGAGGTCAAATGGTCCTAGAGTGTCTGTCTGCACAGAGCCATGTAGCATTATGGTTAGCTGTTTGGTCGGTTGGCCAAATAACAGCATCGTATAAATTTCAGATATATAAATAAATACCCAATTTATGCCAGTTAAGCCAAGGCTGCTCTCATCATTGTAAACCCGAGAACAAAGCGGGGGATCCATCTGAAATTCTTGATGTTCACGATCATGTGATGCTCCAGGTTGACTCTGTACCATTCCTTCATCCTGTCACCACAAAGTGTGGCTCTTATAAGGCATTACCCAGCGATCGATGTGTCTAAAACATCTTCAATAACAAGAACTGGCATTAACTCAATAAATATATTGACTTCCAACTAAGGTAACATCGTGATAGCACCTTAAATTAATAGGAAAGGTTTTGCAACTAAAATTTGTTTGAAATTGCTAAAGGATACGGCTATTTATGTTTGCTAGTTCCTGAAGAACTTGATGTGCCAAATAAACAAAAGCTACAAGGCAAGTCTAGCAAATATAATGAAATGAATCCATGAACACAACACATTGCTGAAGAATTAGATAAAAGATTAAGCAGACCTTGGCTATCTTAGGAACTTTGCTGGCTTTGGAACCAGTTTCCTGCAGGCAGACGCCTAAATATCCACTTTCTCTTGAAGTAGGAAAACCTGTGCTCAATGATGATGATGGCCTCTTAAAAGAAAATGCATGGCATGTGTCCTCAGCATCTAGTATTGAAGATCGTGGCTCACTAGGGGGCAGAGTCGGACTTTGAGAACATTTTAGATTAGTAATGAAAGCATCCAGTGAATCCGAAATAAGTGATGATGACAGCTGGGCACTGCTTCCATTTGTTTTCGAGTCAAACTTGTCAACCTTTCCCAACAAGGATGCTTCAGAAAGCAGACCTCCTATGCTGATGTCAGTCAAACCGCCAGCCCATAAAGCTGCTGATTGTCCTCGAGCTTCCTGTCCTCTTTCTTCACTAACCTATATCCAATGATTAAGTGCAATATTCTGATTTAGTTGGTTTGTAGTATAGAGCACAAAAATGAAAAGGGCAGTACCAGGTTTCTGAAACTAGAACTTTCATCGTTAAAAAAATGTCCAGATAAAAGCTGGAGCAAATGTACCATATGATCTTCAGGCTGAGATGGCAATATATTCTCATCACCAGGAGATTGCATTGCTTTGCTGCTTTCCATAAAAGTTTCCTGCATTGCCACATCTTTCTGTTGCCCCTCATGGCATGTGTTAATCATCTCTTTACTGGTACATGGCTGTGAATTTTCAGGTTGGAGACAGGCCTCAGTTGATTTTGACTGGAAAAGTCCACAAGCAGGAGGAGCTAACTTAGAGCCTAGTGAGCAGGATGCTCTTTCAGAATCAGAAGACCATGCATACCTACAGAGAGATCAAGTCAAAACCTGAAAGTAATAACTACCCCAACTTAGGACTTACAAGGAGATACGCATTGTGAAGCATCTTACCTCAAACGGAATACAGTAGGGCATCCAATAGCTGCATAGACTTCTCCTGCACTGACATCAGTATCATTCACTGTCCATCTGTAAGACACAGATGTTTTCTCGGGTGTATTGTATGGGAAAAGGACAGGTTCCCCTCTAGCAATACTTGAACTTCCCCATTTGCTATTAATGTGTTTCAAGACAGAAGATATCTTCTTCCTTGCTCTTAAAATGAGTTCCAGGTAAGGGTGATGTCCATCCTAGGAGAATGAAAGATCACCCTTGAATTAGTTTTCACACCTTAAGCAAGTACTTTACAAATATAGATTTTTCTTGACCTTCTATACTCTATAACCAGTGCAGAAAAGTAAAAGTCCAACCATTTCTAACCCTGCACGAGTAACTTCATCAATTGGGAAAAGTTGCAGCTTGATCTTTGTAGATGGATCGATTTCAAGCACTGGACAGAGCCCAACTGTAGACATCTTGGCTGTTGCTGCAAGACAGGCATACCCAAAAGGATGCCAAAAAATGCATCAGTTGTTCTTTAAAGACTTGCCGAATCCTGATGCACATAACCATATACCAGAATTCTTCTTTGCCAATAAATCATCCTGGCATGCATGTCTAGACTCCGCTGAAACCAAAGATTTTCATCCAGCAATGTGTTGCATAATGAAGTTTATTCAATATCTTACCTTTTGCTTCATGATCCTGCCCACCAAGCTGGGTAAGGTTTTCACTCCAGGCAGGAGCCGCGTGTGGATTATTGCCTTGAACTCTCATCCTTCGTTGTCTTGCAGGTCACATTATTTCTGCCATTTCTTTCACTTGCAGATCTTCTTGTCACAGAAATGTACACACGTTCAGCTTTTCTAAATATGAGACAGAAAATTATCTGCAACTGCAATGCCACTAAACCATAATTAATCCATTGGAGCACCTGCAGAGATAATCAATCATCTCATCCACGCATGTATAGCAAAATTAAACAGGATATCTCGGAGTACCAGATTAGATCAAGTAACTAAGCGCTACCACCAGGATGAAATTCTACTGCACACGACAAGCAAATGCTTACTCTAAATCCTCCCCCTATCAAGAAACAGAACCAGAATCTGAATTCACAATATATCATGATAAGAACCCCAAATCTCAATAAGAAATCTCATCAACTAAACCGCCACTTAGGGTTTCAAATAAACGGGTGAGAGCTACAGCCGAATTGATGATGCTTCAGCACCAGAACGTCAACTGTCACTACGAGTTCAGATTTGAGATACGGCGTCCAAGCATGGAATTGGAACAAGACAGAAATGGCTGGTACGTCAGCTCGAGCGGATCAGACAATGAAGCCGACGATGCCAGACGAACCGGCACACCAGGTTCTTGAAAGGAATACGAGAGGAGATGTAACATCAACAGAGCAGATGAAATTCATTAGCCGAAGGTGCAGAAGAAGAGGAAGAGCAAGGAGAAGGAAGAAGAGGCATTCACGCGTACCTGAACTGGATCGGCGTTCCAGTGATGCAGCGAGAGAGAGAGAGAGAGAGAGAGAGAGAGAGAGAGAGAGGACCAAATGTGGTGGTGGCGGGAATGAAATTTTCAGCGGAGCTGATTATATTCATGTGGAAAGACCGAGAGAGTCGGTGGTTCAAAAATTTGTTGCCGCCAGCTTTATAAAATGGGCCGGCCCAAATGTTGGCGGGCCTACATGAATCTTTCAGGCCCATAAGGCTACCGAAGGAAATTCGCATAGGCCCATTCAGATCATTTCGGCCAGAGTTGTGTATAAATAATAAATAGGATGCCGCTTTTTTTTCTAAACCATTTAATGTCATAGCAATTATTAATTATAGCAAACCAATATAGATGGAATATAACAGCACCAAGGAATATAAAGCTCAGCCACCATATTACGTTGATTTGTTCGGTGTGAAAGTTTTACATCTGTAGCCCCCCCTCCCTCCCCCGCTCAGTGAATATACTCTCGGCACCAACACCAAAAGTCTCAGTAAACCGAATCTTGACCGGGGCTATCAGCATGCATATCCATCACAGTGTCGTTGGAGTTGGTCTCCCTAACACTTTGGTGCTGCTGCTGTTGTGGAGGAGGAGGAGGAGGAGGATCGCTGTTCTCGTTGATCCGTTGATTCAGGTGGTAGTTCTGAAGGTTCCTCCGAACAGGGCTGGAGAGGGCATTCGAAAAGACGGGGTTCTTGACAGCCAGACCAAAGGAACTCTGTGGAGCAGTTGTCACTTGTGGGTTAGCCGAGTTCACTGCTGTTTGTGTATATTCATCACCGTATTCAAGCTCATGCTACAGCCAAAGAAAGATCAAGATTTTTACACAGATGTCACCAAAAAAAATGATGAAACAAAGAAAATTACTTCAACGATAGACTAGTTGAAGTGGTGATGCACAAACACAACGTGGAGAGGGTGGTACAGTAAATGAGATGATGATGAGAAAACCTGCAAGTACGAAACTATATCTGTTGTAGTCACCCTTGGCCCGCCTTCTTGCTGCCTCAATATCCACTGATATAGCTTGTCCTGAGTGGAAACAGACAGCATGTTAGGAGACTGCAAACAATTAGCTATGACCCAATAATAGAAGCAGTGATAGCCATAGAGATCTACATGATTCAAAGTAGGTCAACTTGCCAGAATGCCATTAAACAAACTTACACTGAAAACTGGCTTAAAAGCTCTATCCCCCATATTAAGCTGGAAAGAAGAACACTATATCGCAGCATAAACTACTAGACCGGCTGAATATAGTCCTTCCTGCTCCTGTAAGCCTCTAAACTACCTACAGAATAAAGGTGTCCTATAGAGAGGAGACGATATCCTGAAGATGGAGGTAGAATTTTAAAAGTAATTCGGGGACCTAGGGGAACCAGTGGTTCCTATCCTTCCCCAATGCCATGTGTTTCTGATCTTGAAAGCTCATCATCTGAAATGATATGTCATAGACAGGAGAGGGCAAGAATCTCCAATGTTTATGCTAAATGTGATCACGCAATGCCACAAAAGGGCGTACTCAGCTTATCACGCATATGGATCTCCAGTCTTTGGCAGATTGAGCAGAAATGGAGTGGATTTCTAGGATCTGGACCACCTTGAGCGACAACTGCAGGCTGTGGTCCAGAATGTTTAGTTTTGAAGCATAAGATTCATACTGACTTCGTAGTTACTTCTGCAAACATTTTTCTAAAAGAGTCATCCCTATCAGCTGCCCTAGTATCTAAAGGGCAAGTGCAATTTGATATCAGGCAATTCATTCTCAATGACCATCTGCACTTAGTTAAAACATAGCTCGTCATTGAAGCTACTCCATGCGGAAAAAGCTCACGCAGTTTGACGCCACTGCAATTAGTGCTGATAGAAAATCTGAGCAGGACACACGACAATCTCAGCCCAAAGATGCCACTTTGAGCTCAATTTTCACGTTAGCTGGGATTGAGATCGCGCATCACCATTTGGGACAGTAAAGTATCACCCATTAAGAGTGGGATTGAAACGTGAACCGATCATCATACCGGAAAATTATACAAAAAGAAATGGCCGTCAATTTCACTCTTCTAGATCTTCCAATTTCGACAATCTATCGGTGAAACAGACAATCAAAGACAAAATTCTCGCGGGCCCATCAACCCAGAGGACGGTATAGAGCAAGAAAAATGAAGGACGGAGAGACGGACCAGGGCGTGGCGTTCACCGGCTTGGAACGAGAAGCGCTGGTGGCTCATGGCCTGGGAATAGAGATGGGAGAGGGAGTTGGCGGCGCCGCAGAAGGAGCTGTACAGAGTCTTGTCCACCTCATCCAGCGGAGAGGCAGCGGACTTCCTCTTCTTCGCCATCGGAGGGGCACGGAAGTGAAGAGGAACTGAAGCAGCGTTCTGCTAAGTGAATGGATTGAAGAAGAGAATCAGATTGAGGAGGTGAAGGTGAAGCGAACAGGGAAGGCTAGAAAGAGGCGGCAGGCAAAGGCAAAGAGCCTAAGGGAGGGGCTCCGCTCCGCATTGCCGGGGGGGTAATTTGGGGATGCAATTACTAATCAATACTCTTTTAAATAAAATGAAATAATAAAACTCACCAACAGATTCGAACCAAAATTAACCCGAGTCCTTCTGAACCGGCTCGCTGGATATTAGTCACTGTGGTTCACCAAGCCGAACCGCTTTAATTAAAGAGGAGAAAGCTGGTGATAGAAGAAAGTAAGATAGAACGACAAAGAACTTCGTGGAATAATCGAATCGGGAGAACCAATTTTCCGGGGTTGATTCTGGGCTTGCATAGTTGGCATGCGACCTAACTGAACCGGATTGTCGGTTCGGTTTGGCACAGATTTTACCCCCCAGTGGGCCATGCCTACGCCCTTAGGGTAGGACGTTCGCCAAGTGGACTCCCACATGGCCAGTGCATCAGTGGCTGGGGCCCTCTGATGCAAATGTACATATATTATATTAATATTAATATTAGCCACGTGCAGATTCTGCTTCGTCAAGCTCCACCGATAGTTTTCATACGGACCAAAATAATTTTCTTTTTTTCTTTTTTTTTTTACGTTTCCGGGCAAAAATATATAGCGAGCCACAAACGAGCATCGTCCATAAATTTTATTGCATAAAAATTAATAAGATTTTTTTTTATTTTTTAAAAATTTTACAAAGGTACGCGATTTTTTATTTTATTAATTCTTGTATAGCAAATTTATTAGGTAATACACGCTAATGTGTTGGGAATTGATGTGGTGCAACTCTTGCATTTTGACCCAGTAAAATCTAGTCTGGTACGATAGCCCGACATGGAACATGATAATACTGTGCTAGGTCGAGGTTTATTGTGCTAGAAGCTTATCGTACTACGCTGACACAGCCCAGTAATTTTATTGGGCATGTTGGGCCCGATAATCCTTGGGTCGGGCCAACACAACACAATAGTCAAATTAAGAAAATATTTTTTTAAAAAAAATTAACAAACAATTAAACAATATTGAATAATATAATAAATTTTTTTTCTGAGTTCACTTGTAATTATAGATAAATCATAATTAAGAAAGATTATCATATTATCATGTCGGACTAACACGATTTACCACCTCTTGTTGCATTCAAGACATCTCTCAATTTTTATTGTTGAAATTTTGTACCTTTTTATTTTTTTCACTCTCCTAATATTTTTTATATTTTTAAACTCAAATGTCTCATTTACTATAACAAAATGTATAAATAAAATTAAAATATAATTTAGGTCATGCACCATAGGAAGAAATAAAGGGGAATGGAATGAAATGAGATTGATAGAGTAAAATATAACATCATTAAGAGCGATTATAAAATTTTTATGATAATTGTAAAAATAAGATGTAATTAACTTCACAAATTAATACTAGTTAGATCACATAGTAATTATGAATAATATAATCACATAAAATCGTAGAATTCCATTGCATTTCATCACACTGGGATTCACTAAGAGGACGATGGAAGAAAATGACCCGTTTGGATTTGCATTGGAGTGCACCGAAGCTGGGTTATCTATGAAAATTACAGCCTAATCGATCCCGCCATTGATTTATCCGAAGAGGTTGAATCTTTCGATCAAATGTGCAATGATGTGTGTTCATGAGTTCGACCCGAGCCGTCCAAAGAGCCTTGTGTCGACGTCAAAATATAGTTGAAGATGATTCAATATATTAGTGCATCGATGGTGTGTATGACAATTAATGTACTGGATACGTTGAAAAGTGCTTCTACATCTCGATGAGGAATCTGAAGACGAAGCTATCCTCTCTCAATGGCGATGAAGAAACCATTGAGTTCCTCCGGAGAGTCCATCCATCTCTGTCAATATAATACCGCTCGCTTCTCCAACTCTCTCACCCCCAACCCCAGCTACCTGCCTTCGGTGTTCTTGTCCTCCGAGGTTCGCCCGTCAACTCTCTCGATCTTCTTGTTTTGGTTCGTTGGACACTATTCAGTTTATTGTGAAAGTCGTGAGTGTTCGTATGGAACTGGGGAGGGGTCAGTATATGCTGTTAGTAGCTCTGTCTTGGTGGGGCTGCTCGAGGATTGATTGCTCATGGTGTTTCTTCGATAGAAAGTCTGTGACTTTTCCTCTTTCTATAATATTATCAGTAATCACACCTGGAGATGGTTCCGATTATTTGATCCGTACTATACATGAGCCCCATCCGGCTCTGCCATGGAGAACCCGTTTAACACTTCCTCTTTGCGTTTGACTCGATATAGATGGTTGTACGTGAATTCGGCAATGCATCTGCAGTGAATATTTTTTGTGATGATGTCAAGATAGATTTTCCATTTTTGTTTCTTTTTTGAAAAAACTGTATGTGAAAGGTGGGTGGCCATTAGGAAGAGCAGGGAATATGAAATGATCAAGAAAGGATGCGCCAAACAGTGGAATTTTTTGTTGGAGGATGAAGTTCTTTTGCATAGCGATTTGCCACCTCATCTTGATCTAATCCCCTAAATCTATATGCTCTTCCTCCTCATTTATCTGGTTCCTTTGCATAGTTCATGCAGAATTTGAAATTCTGATCCTGCTTGTAGCTATCATACTATTGCCTGCCTGCTACTGAATGACCTGAATTCGGTGGCCCAATCTGTGCTTTGTATTGTCGGAGGGCTAAGATACTGGGAATGGATAGTGACTTATTCAAACATCTCAATGCACTTGCCTATGATATAACTTACTAGTGGACATGTGTTGCTAAATATAAGAAGGCTTTCTTCTGAT
Organism: Sonneratia caseolaris; assembly: GCA_900006705.1. Taxonomy (NCBI): domain Eukaryota; kingdom Viridiplantae; phylum Streptophyta; class Magnoliopsida; order Myrtales; family Lythraceae; genus Sonneratia; species Sonneratia caseolaris. Next base: position 1,088,216 of record CXYZ01013945.1, on the reverse strand, counting down.
GGATTCATCTTCATCCTGCATCTCACGGTAGGGGGAAAGATCTTCCTGACACCGGAAAAATGACAGAAAACCAGTTCAAGTATGCTGCAGTCCTCTCATCATACAGTTTGAATCTGCAAACTAGACAGTATCATCAATCATGCCATGTTGTTTTATGAAGAACAAGCTTTCCTCTGCATTATTTCTCAAATCTACAAGTAGGCTGGCTTCTTCTTGGATCAGGAATTGACACCTTTTATAATCTTCCAATGGATACTTTTTGCAGTGCAGATAAGGTCGCAAGTAACTACTGAAGGATTTTAAGGACACTAATCTTTTACTTTCATGAAGGCCGAGTAGATAGACAAGACAAGGTACGGGGATTTTTTTTTGGAAGGGTCAACAAATTCATAAAAAAAAACCAAGATGTCTTCCGGAACCAAGGGGGCCAGCAAGGCGGCTATTGATGCGGCTGCATGGATGTTTAATGTGGTCACCTCTGTTGGAATAATCCTTGTCAACAAAGCCCTCATGGCCACTTACGGCTTCACTTTCGGTATTGTGCACATTTTCACTTGGCTATTGCCTTTTCTAGCCCCTTTTCGATCTGCATATACTTCTCTTTGGCCATTTTCTGATCTTATTCATTCTGTGTTCTTTCTCATTAGATGAAGGGAAATTGGTTTATAGCTGGGATTAGTTGATGCAGATCTTTTGCATATCTGAGAACTTAACTAATGCCCAAGTTTAGAACCCCTAAGCTAGTAGTTTTAAACTGACAGACTTACACTTGCAACGATTCCGAAATGCAGCAACTACATTGACAGGTCTGCACTTCGCTACAACATCAGTGTTGACAATTGTTTTTCGGTGGATGGGATACATCCAGTCATCCCAATTGCCGCTTAGCGAGCTCTTCAAATTCGTCATGTTTGCGAACCTATCTATTGTTGGAATGAATGTTAGCTTGATGTGGAACTCCGTTGGATTTTACCAGGTACTCTTCTGTCCCTTTCAAATACTCATATCCTCCTTGTTTCAAATTAACTATCCTCATTCTTTGAAAGTTATGCTATCAGCGTTGGATTGAAAAATGCTTCTAATTGCCTCTTAGAAGAGAAATTTTGTCTTGAATTGACAGAATAGAGGGAAAAAACTTTATTTTTAGTAGATATAATTTAAGACAAACAAACATCGTATGAGAAACTCTGTTTGTTGTGTTATACTCCCAGATTGCAAAGCTAAGTATGGTTCCAGTGTCCTGTTTTCTGGAAGTTGTATTGGACGAAGTGAGATACTCAAGGGATACAAAGCTCAGCATCGGGCTCGTTCTCCTCGGAGTTGGAGTTTGCACAGTCACTGATATGAGCGTCAACCTCAAGGGTCTCCTAGCCGCCTCTGTCGCAGTTTGGAGCACCGCTCTGCAGCAATATGTGGGTAACTTTTAGGGGCATAGTGATGATCGAACATCATATTTGTTTACTTTTTACTGATGATGAAGAACTGTTCATATTTGGTACAATATGTGGAAAGTGAATAGAAATGAATCACCAACCTAATCCGATGTAAGGATGCATGCCACGATCTGGTTTAGGATTTCTTCTCTCTTTGATGCCCGTGGAAGACCTATATGGAATATGTTTCCGAGGTCCAGATGACAAAATATGCACAGCTCCACTATTCAGGACACTCCTCTGGCTTCGATTGCTCGGTGGAGCCAGTTCTTGCGAGAGATTAGTCATGATAATGATATTCGTATCGACCATTCCCTCTTTTGCAGTATGTACATTACCTGCAGAGGAAGTACTCTATGGGATCATTCAACTTGCTGGGGCACACAGCTCCTGTACAGGCCACCACTCTCCTCATAATCGGCCCATTCCTCGACTACTGGTTGACAGATCAGAGGGTTGCTGCCTTTCACTACAGTTCCACTTCTGTGGTAATTCTTTCCTCCACTTCCTTTCTCCATCCTTGATTTTAAATGACTTGACTTTCTGCTTTTTACTATGATTTGATGGTGTCGATGATCTCCTGTCGAGAGCACTACAATTCGATTTTTCCCTTGGTCTCATTCAAGGACAAGCTCGGTGAATACTCTTTCACTAGCAGATTGCTGCTGCGTATGATCATTTGCAGGCATTCATGCTTCTCTCCTGCATGATTGCTGTGGGAACGAACTTAAGCCAGTTCATATGCATCGGCCGGTTCACGGCGGTCTCCTTCCAGGTGATCGGCCATATGAAGACAATCCTCGTGTTGATCCTGGGGTTCATCTTCTTCGGCAAGAAAGGCCTCAACCAGCATGTTCTCCTAGGAATGGTAGTCGCAATTGCAGGGATGGTCTGGTATGGCAGTGCCTCCTCCAAGCCGGGCGGGAAAGAGCGGCCTAGCCATTCCCCCACTCCCAAACCGGGAGAGAAACACGGGTTGTTGGAATCCGCTGATTCTGAAGAAGAAGTCTAGAATCCTAAGACTTGAAAAGAGAAGAAAGCTTAGAAGTAAGAGAATAGCCCCATTACACTCGCTGCGTACGGCTCTTCTCTTGATTAGTTCCTCAACTCGTGGCCCCTTTCCTTGAATCTCTTCTGTTCTACGCACCCCCGTGTAAAAGTGGCTCATGCTCTGCGGTAATCTAATGCAGCATTCCAGAATTACGATTACATTTCGATCAGTCCCGTCTTGAAGGCAATCCAACCCTTGCGTTCTGCAGTCGCCGTGGCCGAGCTGAGAATGCGGCGTTGGATTCTAAGTTCTACCCGTCTGGATATTTTATTTACCGACAAACTTTTTTTATGAATATTTATTTATTTTTGTTGTTTTCGTCGGTGGAATAGGGCTTGCCCTGCAGCTTATCCTGCACGACCGGGGCCCACAGAGGCTACGCTACACCCGAAACGGGAAAATCCGACTTCGATGATCTGGGGCCCAGACCCTTCAAGTGGGGCCCGCAGCCTACGTGCGCGTGAATGTTGCACGTGCGGCGTCCAACGGCTCCTTTTCCCCCTTCCGTTCATTTCTCTCCACCCCACGCCCCCGTTTCCTTCCCCATTTGTCTTTTGGTGTCCCATCTAATGCGACCCCATGCGCATGCCAGCTGTCAATGGCAAGTTCTGCACACACACGCGCACACACAATTTCACAAATTACAGTACTTCTTAGCTAAATTATTTGTTGGCACGACCCCATCCACTCCTAAAACGGCCAGAATTCTTCCGACCCGAGACCTTCACGAGGATCCGAATGAGTCCCTCTATTAGTTCCCGACTCGGCTTTTGCCATATGCATCGTTAAAGAGATACAGTCACATCGAGAAAAAAGCGAAAGAATACTGACTTAAGCTGGGATTTCTTTTAAGGAAAGCCGGTTTGACACGACAGTTTCATGCTTAAAAGTACAATAAATGTGAACCCTCTGGATAATTTACTACATTTTACCTCTAAATAAATTTTTATATTTTGTAAATTAAAAAAAAAAGAAAGAAGAAACTTGATTACTGATAAAATTTACTCTCCTTATTAAATTGGTCCGACATTAATTAATATAATGCTAGAGTAATGCCACAACTTTAATTCATAATATTCTATGTTCTACGTGAATGACAAGTGAGCATGCATCAATGTTGGTCCACGTCAGTGTGCTCGGACAGGGGCACGTGCCGATTGCAAACTCCATGGGCCCCCGCCACATCATCATCATCATCCATCATCCATCGATCTCCCATGATGATGACGATGATCATGATCATTATGACTGTCATTAATATTGAAACATCACCAATACCATTAATCTAATTTCCCATATTAATTTGCCATATGTAAAATTTCACACGCGGTACAAAGTAAATAATGGCCTTTTTTCCTCTGTCATTAATGATATTTTTAACCAAGCAAAAAAAATGTACATATGTCACATGGTTAAGTTGTGTATGGGCATATCGATAGTAAAAAAAAAAAAAAAGGAGTGTGGCCCAATGCATGATACGTGCCACTCCAAGTTTTCATTGCCCAATTCGTTCAAAATTATGAACGAGAAGTAGAACCCTGTGGGACCCCACTTGGACGGCGACAGCCTCGCAGTCACTCTCAAAATTATCCCATTCTGATTTATACGTACTAACGTTCAAATGAGCTCCGGTCAATTATTAATTATTAATAGTACGTAAAAAAAATAATTTTATTGCAATTTTTAGAAGGAATGTTAGAACCAATTCGATATTTGGTCCGACTGCGCGACTGGATCGGCATCCTGACTGCTAATATAAAAGGGAAGTAGTTTCTCGAATTGGGTAAAAGGCAGGCTCGTGCGGTATAGAGAGCGAGTGTACGCGCTCTTATTACTTGACACGTGGACATGGTCAAAAGCCTTCCTCTTCTCCCCAGTCATGGAGGAGGATCGCTGTCAAAACAGTGAGATTCGGGTCTGCGATAGAGCTTTGCCAGCCTGACATGATGCCAAAACACAGGTAATAGGATCGGGCCACCTAGCACACAATAAGGATAATTATGATCTAGTATGATAATTTTTTTAATAATAATTTATTTACAATTATAAGTAGATTCATAAGTTGGATTTCTTTTATTGTTTAATAGTGTATGATAGTTCAATAAGTTTTTTTAAAAAAATATCCATAATCGGGCTGGCCCGTCATGGGAACTGTCTAGCAAAGTTTGCCCGATAAAATTATTGGGTCCCAAACAAGCACGACCTGATAAGCCTCCTCCTAGCACAACATTATCATGTTGAGTCGAATTTTACCAGGACTAGTGTGCCATGCCCTTTTCTTTTCTGTTGCAGTCGGCTGAGGATCATGGGCCGCGATTTCACCGTTCAATTTGATGTGTTACAAGTTTGGGATGTGTAGTGGTCTCTATCTCGATCGCGGCAGCAATCGAGCAGACTCTATGATAAATATCACCCGACGTGTTGAAGGAAATATATCAAACTCATGACTAAATGGGTTGAGCTATAAAGCGTGAAAAGGTTGTAATAATTGAAGACTTTTCTGGTATTTAACCTTGGAAATGAGGGTGGGAACTCATCATAATCACCAAAAAGGATGAAAAGCATCGGTTGGACGATGAAGTCAATGACGGCTGGCCGAGGGACAACCTTAATTTCTGTTTCTACCTTTCATTATTCATAAAATTTATGTAATTTTCTAAAAAATTATTTGGAGTTAAATTAGAAAATTTTAAATATATATTTTTTTAAAATTACAAAACCCGAGAGAGGGTCTGAAGTCGATCCGTACGGACGTGACAGTTACTGTTTTGAATCACTTGCCACAACAGCGTCATTATTGAATGACCAGGATACCCCCCGTCAAGCTGCCAAACTCTCTCGGACCGTTTAACAGGACAGGCTCGCATTTTATTTCCACGTCAAAGAAAAGGTGGCACCTGAGGTTGAAATCACCATTTTACCCTCTAAGGTGGAGGAAAATAAAATACGCAAGCGAAATGAGCACAGTGACAACATAGAGTAGTGATTCGGTAAGGATGCACCCGCAAAGGGTACAACAGTGCGGAGGGTATTTCTGGAAGTCAGCAGGAGCCCTAGATCCTCAGCTGGATACAGGAGACAGAAGGCCGGTTAGTCCCGCCGCTCCCCACGGTGATTCGCAAGATCAAATCGAGACCGTCCGTCGAAGTGGATCGACGAGCGTGATCGAGCGGAGGGCCCCTGCGATTTGTTCCATCGTCATGCAGGCGATGATTGCCGCAGCATGCTGTCAGCGTTTGCTCGACACGGACGAAACTGCGCGGCGAAGGATCGGTGCTTGTGCCCGTTCGTCATGCGCGTGGCGTCAGACACGCGTCCCTTGGAGCGTGAGCTCAGGCGCAAGGGAAGGATAATCAGCAGACTTTCACAGGCACCCCCAGTGCCAAACAGTGACTGAAAGGACGGTTTTGCCACCGGATGAAAACGTTGGGGCTACAAAACCCCTAAATATTCGGCTAATAAATAATATATAATAATATCATTTTATAGAATTTTTTTACGAATTAATATATATATATATATTCAGTAATTTTTAATAAAATCGATAAAATTTTTTATTATACTAACTCGACTTTATCCTATTCAATCCGAACTCGATCACTTTGAGACATAAAGGGAAACTGGGTTAATAAACAAATGAAAGGAAAGGAAAGATAGGACATGGGTGCATACAATTAGGAGGAGGAAATCGTTTATGATTGGACACAGTGAACAAATTAATTATTGATCTATCAAGCTAAATAAGAAATGGGAATCTCAATCCCGGCGGCCCCGAAGTTATTTAATGACAGTGACGGATCCATCCTTAAATCACACGTACGCGGGAAAGCTAAGAGAGACAAGGAGACAATTTTAGTGAGAGAAGGGGGAAAAAGGCATTTTAAAAAAAATATAAAATAATTCGAAACTGAAACATTTCGAAATAAAATAATAATTAATAATAATTGTAGTGGTTAACTCTCGAAGTGAGCGGTGAGGAGGCCAGCTTAATCCACCCCCTTCTCAGATCTTCCTGACGTCTTCGAGAAATACCGTTCTCAGCTCTTGCCTCTCACTGTTCACTTCTTGCAGTTTCTCTGACTCTCTCTCTCTCTCTCTCTCTCTCTCTCTATAGGATCCATAGCTGAGCACCCCAAGTGAGTTCTCACTCTCCCTCCCTCTGTAATGGCTGAATTAGAGCTCAGACCCTGAGACCCTCAAGGGAGGAGACCCCCTCACTTAAACGTCCCGCTCCTCTTCTCCAGCCTTCTGAAAGGGATGATGAAACACCTGCACCTCTATCCCTTCGTAATCCTCTGCCCTGTCTTCAGCTTGCTAATACTGCAGGCTGATGCATCGGCTCTTTCCGGTGAGGCGCAGCAGCTCCTCAGCTTCAAATCCGCAACTAGCAACCCTGGTCTACTCCGGGACTGGGTGTCCACGCAGAGCCCCTGCGACTTCACCGGAGTCACCTGCAAATCCCTTCGTGTGTCCTCCATAGAAATCTCCTCCACCAACCTTTCCGCGGACTTCCGCTCGGTCGCGGCCTTCCTGCTACCGCTTGAGTACCTGGAGGCCCTCACCCTCCGATCCGTCAACCTCACCGGCAACATCTCCCTCCCCGTAGGAGCCGAATGTGGGGCTTCCCTGAAGAGCTTAGATCTGTCCATCAACTTCCTCTCCGGGCCTTTCTCCAGTATCTCGAGTCTGGGCTCCTGTACGGGCTTGAAGCTGCTGAATCTTTCGGGGAACTCCTTGGACTCTTTCGTCGAAGACAAGACAGGCCTGAGGTTCAGCTTGCAGGTTCTTGATCTGTCCTATAACAAGATTTCCGGCCCTAGCCTCGTACCATGGGTCGCCTCCACCGGCTGTGCCGAGATGGCTCGGTTGTTCCTGCAGGGGAACAGGGTGTCCGGCGAAGTCGACGTTTCCAAGTGCGGGAAGCTGGCCTACTTGGACGTTTCATCGAACAACTTAAGCATGACTCTACCGAAGCTAGGTGACTGCTCGGCCTTGGAGTACCTCGATCTTTCCTCGAACAATTTTTCCGGTGAAATTGGGAGCTATCTCTCTGGGTGCTCGCAGATCAGCTTCTTGAACCTCTCCAACAATCACTTTTCAGGTTCGATACACTCCTCCCTACCCACCAAGAACCTGCAGTTCCTCCTCCTCTCGAGCAATGGTTTCCATGGGGTGATCCCTTCGAGCTTGTCGGACGCCTGCCCAACTCTCCGGGAGCTTGACCTCTCGCAGAACAACCTCTCTGGAAACATACCCGGCAGCTTCACCTCGTGCTCTTTGCTCCAATCCATCGACCTCTCAAGCAACAACTTCTCCGGTGACCTCCCGAGCGATATCCTATTCTTGGGCATGACCAGTCTGAAGAAACTGGTCCTATCCTTTAATTACTTTGGTGGATCACTCCCGGACTCCATCTCGAAGCTCCCTGATTTGGAGATATTGGATCTGAGCTCAAATGATCTCTCTGGTTCGATTCCTGGCGGGCTGTGTCGAAATCCTAGCAACAATTTACAGGTTCTGTACCTTCAAAATAATCTCTTCACGGGTTTGATCCCGCAGTCTCTCAGCAACTGCTCCCAGCTCAGGTCGCTCGACCTCAGCTTCAACTACTTATCAGGAACCATCCCTTCGAGCCTTGGGTCCCTCTTCGAGCTGAAAGATCTGGTCTTTTTGCTGAACCAGCTCGAGGGTGAGATCCCAGGGGAGTTAATGTACATCAAGGCGCTGGAAAATCTCATCCTCGACTTCAATTACCTCACGGGAAACATTCCGTCAGGGCTGAGCAACTGCACCCGCTTGAACTGGATCTCACTCTCAAACAACCGCCTGAGCGGGCCGATCCCCAGGTGGATCGGACAGCTACCAAACTTGGCAATCCTCAAGCTCAGCAACAACTCATTCTCGGGCAGCATCCCTCCCGAGCTTGGCGATGCCAGGAGCCTGATTTGGGTCGATCTGAATACCAATCTCCTCAGCGGGCCAATACCTCCTCAGTTGTTCGCGCAGTCGGGGAAGATCTCGGTCAAGCATCTGAGTGATAAGAGGTATGCCTACATCAAGAATGATGGGAATAAAGAATGCCACGGGGCAGGGAATTTGCTCGAATTTGCGGGGATTAGGCCAGAGCAACTCAGCAGGATCTCATCCCGAAACCCGTGCAACTTACCTCGGATCTACAAGGGGGTTGTTGACCCGACGATCACATTCAAAAACAATGGGTCGATTATTTTCCTTGACATCTCCTATAACAATTTGTCAGGAAGCATCCCAAAGGAGATCGGGTCCATGTATTACCTATATGTGTTGAACTTGGGGCATAACAGTATCTCAGGTTCTATCCCTTCTGAGATGGGGAAGCTAAAGATTTTGAGCATTCTTGACTTGTCCAATAATCACTTGGAAGGAATGATTCCTCAGGGCCTGAGTAAATGCTCAATGCTCACAGAGATCAACCTCTCGAACAATTTCCTCTGGGGCCTGATACCCGAGATGGGCCAGCTAGGGACGTTCTCAAACTCGAGCTTCCTCAACAATACGGGCCTCTGCGGGATACCTCTGGCTCCATGTAGGGCTGACTCGAACGCAGATGCAAACTCTCAGCACCGGAAGATGCACAGGCAACAAGCATCTCTGGCTGGAATCGTTGCAATGGGGTTGCTGTTCTCACTGGTCTGTATCTTTGGGCTGATTTTTGTGGCTATGGAGACGAGAAAGAGGGTGAGGAAGAAGAAAGATGCGAACTTGTCCGCTCATGATATTTATGTGGATAGTCTCTCCTACTCAGGGGCGGCGAATATGAGCTGGAAGCTCACCAGCGATCAGGAGGCTCTGAGCATAGGCCTCGCCACATTTGAGAAGCCGCTTCAGAAGCTCACCTTCTCAGACCTCCTCGAGGCCACGAATGCGTTCCACGATGACTGTTTGATCGGGTCGGGTGGGTTTGGTGATGTCTACAAGGCCCAGTTGAAGGATGGGAGCGTGGTGGCAATCAAAAAGCTCATCCACTTGAGCGGGCAGGGGGACAGGGAGTTCACGGCTGAGATGGAGACGATCGGGAAGATCAAGCACTGCAACCTCGTAACCCTCCTCGGATATTGCAAAGTCAAGGAAGAGCGGCTTTTGGTCTACGAGTACATGAAGTATGGGAGCTTGGAGGACGTCCTCCACGACCAGAAGAAGGCCGCCAGTGGGGTCAAGTTTGACTGGGCAGCGAGGAGGAAGGTTGCAGTCGGGGCGGCAAAGGGATTGGCTTTCCTCCACCACAGCTGCACCCCCCACATCATCCACCGGGACATGAAATCAAGCAACGTCCTTCTCAATGAGAACCTCGAGGCTCGGGTTTCTGACTTTGGAATGGCAAGATTGATGAGTGCAATGGACACCCATTTGAGCGTTAGTACGCTAGCAGGGACCCCAGGTTACGTCCCTCCCGAGTACTACCAGAGTTTCCAGTGCTCTACAAGGGGCGATGTCTACAGCTATGGAGTAGTCCTATTAGAGCTCCTGACTGGGAGGAGGCCAACGGACTCGGCCGACTTTGGGGATAACAACCTCGTCGGTTGGGTCAAACAGCACGCAAAGCTCATAATAAGTGATGTGTTCGACCCCGTCCTTCTCAAGGAGGACCCAGGACTCGAGATCGAGCTGTTGCAGCACCTGAAGGTCGCCTTTGCATGCTTGGATGACCGGCCATTCAAGAGGCCGACAATGATCGAAGTCCTCACGATGTTCAAGAAGATTCAGGCAGGATCTGGTCTCGAATCGGTCTCCACAATTGCGACTGAGGATGGTGGGTTCGGGCAGGTCGATGATGTCGTGGATATGAGCATAAAAGAAGTCCCCGAGTGCAAGGAAGTCCCCGACTTGGGCAAGCAATAGAGCGAATGGCTGACGTGGGAGAGCCGCGATGAAACTTCCTCCGATGATTCAATCAGCAATAGGAATCGGGGACCCATTTTTTGTTCCTTTCTGTCTGCATTTCTCCCTTCTCTCTCCTGCAGGTTCTACATACTCGATGAAGGGTAGGGTCAGTCTATCGTGCGAATTTCCCTCTGTATCTCCATTGGTGCAATGTATATTTATTATATTGTGATAATCACAGAGAATCTTGGTTTTTCTTTCCCCCTATGAGATACATGAGAGACGAGGTTATCCATTCTCAGTTCTCGGCCTATCATCATCCTTGTGCACAGACGCTAGATTGCTTCTTCTGCTGTGACATGTTTTCTGCCTTGGAGGAGATAGTTGCCCTTCTGCACCTGCGTAACTGGGATTCCATTGAACTCATGTACGGTCCATCAAAAGGACCCGTCTTTTCAGCCATGGCAGTCACTAGAAGTAGAAATCTCGACGAGTTTGAGTTCTTCTCAGTGTACGATATAATGGGACATGAGTATAATCCCTGATTTCCTGGAGTAAACTTTAAAGGAAGACTGAATTCTTTTACTTTAATGAACCAACTATGTATGTATCCAGATGCAATGCATCCTTATCGGAGAAGAAATCAACGGGTCCATCCTCCAGCAACTGCATTAGTCAAATCCCGCCATGAGCATAGATTGGTTGAATATCATGTTCATGTTCATAGCTGGCATCTTTCACCTCACGACAGGGATTGGAATAACTCTCGATCTTGGGGGAGGAAACCCAAGACAGAGATTTTGTTTGTAAACTCCAAGTAAGACAACTGTGATTAGTCTTTCGACTTATGGAGTGTGAAGCTTGTAAAAATCAAATGGGACATTGTTTTCCACCCGTGCTTTGATTGTGGGTCTTCCCTAAGTCAAATGATCTGACAGGAGAAGATTTCGGGCACCGAATTGGCATGCTCGATAGGGTCAAGCATAGATGGAGAGAGACAGAGACAGAGAGAGAGATGGAGAGACGCGTGATTTGGTCTCTCTCCTCTCCCGTATACACACACACATATACACATTGCCCTTAAAATAGCAAAAATTAGTAATTCAGTTGGACGTGTCTCCATTTCAATGGGCAAATTGCACCACACGTGCTCCCATCCCCCGAACTTCTTCTCCAATCCAGCCATACATGCAGGTTGGCAGATCAAAAGGTTGTAGATATATTAGACATAGGCATCGAGAAGCCGGTGAGGCTTGATATGCTCTTGTCCTTAGGACAGATCTTACTGATTCGATAACTGTCATCTCATCAATCAACACACGCAACTGTCAATTTCTTTTAGGCGGATGAAGACCTTTATCAGTGAGTACGCCCGTGGAAGACTTTTTTTTTTTTGGGGGGGGGGGGGGGAGGGGAGTACAGAATGTCACGATCAGAGTTAATCTCGATATTGTTTAATTTTTAAATTAAAAAAATGAATAAGTGAATTATAGTTTGGATAAAGTTTCGCAGAGTCCAATTTGCTGCACGTGGGAAGGGGTGGACCGGATAAAGCCCCGGGCAGCCAGCAGACACAGGCCCTCTAGCTATCGGGCAGCTCTTCTCGGTCAGCACACACACCCACCCCCCCGCCTCTCTCTCTCTCTCTCCTACATCCCTCGGCCAACGTGCGGATAACCGGGAAGTGGGCCCCGCATGCCCCCGGATAAAGACGACAGGGATGGGCCACGGCGACGTAACCGACGGCCTTAATTTTCCCGTTCCCGCCATCAACCCTCCCCCCACCGCACGTTGTCTTTTTCCTTTTCTCTCCCTTATTTTCCTGTGTTATTATATTAACTATCCTTGATCGACGTGACAGTAATAATTACACAAATATTTGGGGAATTGAGCTCACATTTTCCAACCTTCGTCGCTTACTTATGTAACAAAACTTAAAATATGTTATTTTAAATTAAAATTATGTTAATTAATATTTTTTACATTATAATAACTATACCCTTAATTACACTGTTTTAACTTAAATACAATTAGTTATAAACTAATAATTTCTTGATAACCATCTATTAATATCGAGAGACAACTCCGGTCTCCCAATCAGTCATGCGTTTCATTTTAATTATTTTTTCTTCTATTTTTTTTTTTTAAATTTACTCATGAGACGGTTAAATCGTCTCAGAATATGAGCCCGAGGAGGGCTTGTCGCGGGGGAACGACTGTAAAACGGTCTTTCAAGCTTCGGGCCCATAGTCTCTATCTTCTCGATTTCTAAGTTAAGCTCGAGCAACTCGCATTGGTACGCTCGTGTCATTTTTGCAGACACAAACAAGGGATTTGCCACGTGCGAAAAATCCCATGCAGATGTTTAAGAAAAAAACGTGCCCCGTGGAATTGCATGAGGTGAGGTGCGCCGAAGTTTTGGATAGAGTAATTTACCGTGGGTGTGGTTGAGTGGTTCGACACTCATCATCTCAATATGAGGATTCAAGGTCGAGTCACACCTGCAGTAGGGAGCTCTTAACCCCTTAAATAGGTCAACTCGGAATAATTCAAATTAGTCAGCTGGATAAAATTCATTTGAATATGAAAGGTTTATAAAAAAAATAAAAAAAGTTTCGGGTAGAGGAAAGCCGCAGGAAAGGCTGGGACCGTCGACCAGCGAAGTGAAAAGGCGGTCGTCCTTGGAACGAGGAGTTTGAAACATGCGGTTCACGAGGGGCCACGTGCTGCTGTTCTGTTCACTGAACTGTTGTTGGGCCCCCACAGTTATTTACTTAATAAAATAATCACGATTAATTACGATGTTAATGAGTTCCCCCCCACGCTCTCTCTCTTACTTTTGTTTTGTTTAAGTTCCTACTTTTTGTCGTACTTGTCAACGGGAGGACATATATATATATATGTATATATATCGCGTGCCTCACGTGTTCTTGTTGCCTTTACATAGAAAAGATATTTCTTTCTTTTTGTCTTTTTCGAATTAAGTTATACGAAAATTTTTATAATAAAATTATAATATTTTAATTATTAAATTAAAAATAATAGTAGTAGAGTAAATATTTTTCCCATATAGACCAGAATAAGTGATCAAATTTACAAATTTGTTGTACTAATTAACCTAAAAGAGAGGGTTGCACCCTTTTTTCGTTTCGACAGTTGCGTGATACTTCCCCCAATCTGAGTTCTTCTTCCCAATGTATCCGTCGACGAGGACTTGGCACAGTGCCCTTCTTGGCGGTTAATTTGACTTTTTTTTTTTTATAAAAACAGTCACTATTCAGATGAACTTTGTCCAGCTGACTAATTCGGATCGCTCCGCGTTGGCCTATTTAAAGGGTTAAGAGCTCCCCGCTGCAGGTGGGACTCAAACTCGAGTTCTCACATTAGGATAATAAGTGCCGAACCACTCAATTACGCTTACGATTATGATAATTTGACTTCTTTTACTCTGGGTTTGGTCGCAAACAATCGATTCAACAGTAACGAGAATTGACCCGGAAGGGACCCATTAGACTTTTAAGTGCATGCAATCCGTTCGATATAGTATCTATTTTTATTGATCGTACCTTATATTAATCAATTAATTTATGAGATTATTTATTATGTAATATAAAAATTTATCATTAATTTTTAGAAATTAATCTTTAAAAATTTTAAACTTTAAATCTAACCTATCACATATAATAATATATTATTTAAGATATCCTTCAAATTTATGATATAATTAATAAAAAAATTGAGTATATAAGAATTAGATTTTTATGGATATGAACTCTCCACCACAATTTCTCTATCGGATACATGAAGAGATTATTTTTCTTCTTCTTCTTCTTCTTCTTCTTCTTCTTCTTTTATAAAGGTGAAACCAGGAGGGACACGAGCAAAAGCTAAAGCCTCAGCCTGCAATTTGCCCCTTAGTTTGGGTACACAAATCATAATTAAATAACTAACAGTACAGCATTTAAAATGACATGCCAAACGACACCGTACATAAAATTACTCGATTTTTTTTTATCCCTAGCTTAATTCCGATGTTGATGTCCACGGAGCGCACATAAGGAAAATGTTATAGATGGTTGGTACGTAGAATCGTTTGGTACGCACGAGATTAACCGTAGCACGTGCACCCATTGAGCGCATTCTAACTCCGCAAAAATAGTGGAAGCTGTACATATATATTTAATTAGAATTCGGATAGCCTTGAAATGCATTTTATTTCATCGTATTTATAAGTAAGAGAATATGTGTAAATTAATTAATATGATTCGATATTTTATATTTTTAAAATAAAATTTCAGAACTTCAATTTTTTATTTTTGGGTAGAATATACCAGGCCGGAATTAATTGGAAAGGGTAATTTTGGGATTTTACACCATTTAATGATTTTGGAAAATATTAATGAAGAGAAGCCAAATTGTTGAGGAAGATAAAGGAGGGATTGAATTGACAATGAGCTTCAGTTTTCAGTGCTAGCATATAGCCAGCCAGCCAGGCTTTTGGGCGTTTATTCCCATCTCTCTTATGTCCGGTGGGCAGTGATGTCATTTGGCAATCTATGCTCCTCATCTCTTTTCGACCACATTGATGTGGATGCACAAACAACCCCTCCACAGAAAAAAAAAAAAAGTGTCGGTAGAGAAAGAAGAGAGAGTTACCTACCGATCGCATGTGAGCTTGTTTCCGAGCGGAATTCGCATGTAAGAAATCTTCTGTGTGGGCTGTGGGCCTATAATGGGCCATGAAGCCCATCTTGAGGCCCATTAATAAGCCAGAAGCCCTTTTTCCTTTTGGGCCCGCCCGGAAAAGCTTTCTGTATGTCGGATCTATCTGCTCATCGCGCTAGATGGGTGGACTCGGGTCCCCGTACTCTGAGGCGTAGCCTAAAGAATTACGAGCGCAGTTTTGCAACAATTATCCCAATAAGCAATCTTTATCCGCCATGTTGCCGTTTGACTATCTTCCTTCCTGTCGTCCATTTTCCAAACTTAGAAACCGAACTGTTTGTCAATCGCTGTATTTAGCTAACTCCCTCGCAAATGAAACAACTGGATGTCTCCTATTCCCACAGCTATTCACCGGAGGACCTCACAGACGCTCTCTAAACTAACTCACTGCCATCCACTGCCTGCCACCTCCAGGCTCCAACAAAACTCTCCCCACGAGTCTCTTCCTGCCCCACTTCGAGAGCTTCGATTCCAACGCAAGGAGATTGTGAAAACGAGACCGGTGGCCGGAGAAAGTCAAAGCCGCCCAGCAATGCGTCGACCCGGGTTCCTCGTTGGAGCCTGCACCGCTGTCCTATTATTCGGACTGGCACATGGGCTAGGTGTGAACTGGGGAACGATCGCTTCCCACCCGCTGGACGCGGGCATCGTGGTGCAGATGCTCAAGGACAACGGGATCACCAAGGTGAAGCTGTTCGACTCCGATCCTCGGGTCGTTCGCGTGTTGGCCGGGACGAACATTGAGGTGATGCTCGGGATCCCCAATGACCAGCTGGCTAATATGGCTGATAGCTACGACAGTGCCCAGGACTGGGTCAAGGAGAATGTCACCGAGTACCTCCACAATGGAGGCGTCAATATCAAGTACGTTCCAGGTCTCTCCTTTCCCGTTCTGAATCTGATCGGGGTCGTCGAGGCATTATGGTTCATGTTAAGCCGACTTATTTTTATTCCCGTAGGTACGTGGCCGTCGGGAACGAGCCGTTCTTGACGAGCTACAACGGCACGAACCTAGAGACCACACTCCCGGCGCTGCAGAACATCCAGAAAGCGCTCGACGAGGCCGGACACGGGAGCGTAAAAGCCACGGTGCCGCACAACGCCGACGTCTACGAGTCCCCCTCGAACAAGCCCTCTGACGGCAGTTTCCGGCACGACATCAAGGGCGTAATGGTGGAGATGGTGAAGTACCTGCAGCAGCAGAAGTCGCCGTTCGTGGTGAACATCTACCCGTTTCTCAGCCTGTACAGCAACGCCCACTTCCCGTTTGATTTCGCCTTCTGTGACAACGAGGAGAGTGCGATCGAGGACAATGGCATCCAGTACACGAACGTGTTCGGCGCGAATTATGATACCCTTGTCTGGTCGCTGAAGAAGGTCGGCGCCGCCGACGTGCAGATCATGGTCGGGGAGGTGGGGTGGCCCACCGACGGGGTGGAGAACGCTAACGTGAAGCTGGCGAAGAGGTTTTATGACGGGTTCCTGAAAAAGATGGCCGGAAACACGGGGACCCCGCTCCGGCCTGGCCGCATCGAGTTCTACCTGTTCAGCCTCCTGGACGAGGACATGAAGAGCATCGCCCCAGGGTCCTTCGAGCGGCACTGGGGGATCTTCCGGTTCGACGGGCAGCCGAAGTTCCCGGTGGACTTCTCCGGGAAGGGCCAGGACAAGATGCCTGTCGGGGCCAAGGGGGTCCAGTACCAGACCCAGCAGTGGTGCGTGGCCGACCCGACAAAAACCGGGGACAAGCAGAAGGTCGGGGAGAATATGAACTACGCCTGCTCCTACGCCGACTGCACCAGCCTCACGTACGGCTCGTCCTGCAACAACCTCAATTACCTGGGGAACGTCTCGTACGTCTTCAACCAGTACTTCCAGGTCCAGAACCAGGACGTGGAGGCCTGCGGTTTCAACGGGATGGCGAAGATCGTGACCCATAATGCGTCCCAGGGCAGCTGCCTGTTCCCCATTATGATAGTGAGCGACGGGGTTCGGCTCAGCGCCGGGTTTGCCGGTGTCCTGAGCAGTCTGATCGGAGGATTGTTCGTAATTGCCTCGTTTCAGCTGATGTAAAACCGTTTCGAGATCATCCGTATACGGTCGAAAAGGGTCACGGCTTCTTGCTTAAAGACTAATTTGTGGTCGGATTTGCGATCACCGATCAGGTTTGGGTTTGTATTCAAATCATGCGTCATCACGAACCCACTAATGTGCGAATTTAAGCCTGAGAAAGTAACCGGCTTTAGTGAGGCCCAAGAAGGGTACATATAGAGAATGGGCTTTCTCCGGCTACATAAATGCTAACCGTTCCTGGTTCGGTAATTTCCCGCCTGATTTCGCTCGGTGGGTCGTTGGATCGTTAACCCAGAGACGTGGTTGCAGGAAACCTGAGCCATAGGCATAGAGAGATTCTAGTATCTGTTGAATGAGGAGGATCAACCCTTTCAAGCTTGACTCAAGGATTTGCCGCTGTTCAATTTCTAATTGCAAGAGATTCTCCACCTCACAAACCCAATTTCTTCCTCCAGATCTTCGCGCCAAAAGGCGGGAACTTGCAAGTCTCTTGCAATCAACTGGCTCTGACAATCCCGTTGGCCTCTACAAGAAGCTACACGCAAAAATCGTCGTTTTCGGGTTTCAATCTGACGTTTTGCTCGGAAATATTTTGCTGCGTTGTTACTCCTTTTCCGGGCAATTGATATATGCGAGGAATATGCTCGATAAAATGCCCGAGAGGAACTCGGTTACCTGGTCCTCGGTGATTTCAATGTACACGCGACACAATCTTAACAAAGAATCTTTGACTGCCTTTCTTGAATTCAGGAGGAGTTCGATCTGGAGCCTGAATGAGTATGTTCTTCCTAGTGTAATTCGTGCCTGTACCCAATTGGTTGGTCTTGACGAGGGCACTCAATTGCATGGGTCTGCAGTTAGGTCGGGTTTCGATCAAGATGTTTATGTAGGGACTGCCCTTGTTGATTTATACTCAAAGTGTGGGGAGATTGAGATGGCCAGATCTGTTTTTGATGGGTTATCCGACAAAACTGCTGTAACTTGGACCTCAATTATAACTGGATACATGAGAATTGGAAGAAGTGAAGTTTCCCTAGAGTTATTCTTAAGACTTGTCAGAGACAGGGATACAAATATAGTGCCGGACACGTATGTCCTTGCAAGTATTCTGAGTGCTTGCTCTTCGCTCAAGTTTATTGAAGGTGGGAAGCAGATTCATGCCCATGTTTTGAGACGAGGTGAGGAGATGGATGTTTCCATTGTCAATGTGTTGATAGATTTCTACGCGAAGGGTGGAAGAGTGAATACAGCCTGCAGACTATTTCATGAGATGGGAGATGACAAAAATTTGATTTCGTGGACCACTATGATCGCTGGTTACATGCAGAATTCATATGATCGAGAGGCTATACATCTGTTTCATGAGATGGTAAAATTGAAAATGAGGCCTGATGCGTATGCTTGCACAAGCCTTCTCACTTCCTGTGGGTCCATCAAAGCGCTAAAGGAGGGCACTGAGATCCACGCATATGTGATCAAGTCAGATCTTCATCACAGCACTTTTGTTGGGAATGGCCTCATTGATATGTATGCAAAGTGTGGTGCCTTACTCAAGGCGAGGAGGGTCTTTGATTCAATGGCCAATTATCGGAATCTTGTCTCCTACAATGCAATGATTGAGGGATATGCAGGATTGGAAGAACTCCATGAGGCGTTAGATATTTTCCACGAGATGAGACTCCTTGATTTCCTCTGTCCGAACCCTTTGACATTTGTCAGCATTCTTGGGGCTTCGGCTGCTTTATTTGCCTTGGATCTTAGCAAGCAAATTCATGGATTAATGATCAAGTACGGAGTTTGTCCTGATCTATTCTCAGCAAGTTCACTAATTGACGTTTATTCCAAATCCTCCTGTGTAAGCGATGCAAGACTAATATTCGACCAAATGAATGAAAGAGATATTGTCATTTGGAATGCAATGTTCTTCGGATACACGAATCAGATGGAGAATGAGGAGGCTCTCAAACTCTACCAGGATCTACAGATTTCACAAGAAAACCCGAATGGGTTCACCTTTGCTGCCTTGATCACAGCATCAAGCAATATGGCGAGCCTGAAAAATGGCCAAATTTTCCATGGCCAGCTGATAAAATTACATCTAACGAATGACCCTTTCGTCACCAATGCCCTCGTGGATATGTATTCCAAGTGTGGAAGCATAAATGAAGCTCGTAGAGCATTTAACTGTGGTTCTCGGAGGGATGTCGTTTGTTGGAACTCGATGATCCATACCTATGCAAATAATGGGGAAGCTTGTGGAGCTCTGGAGTTGTTTGAGACGATGGTCAAGGAAGGAGTAAAACCAAATTATGTGACCTATGTTGGTGTTCTCTCAGCTTGTAGCCACGCAGGACTCATGAAAGATGGGATGCGAGTCTTTAACTCAATGCCTCAGTTCGGGGTCGAACCAGGAACGGAACATTATGCATGTGTGGTCTCTCTTTATGGACGAGCTGGAAACTTACTAGAAGCCAAGGAGTTTGTCGAGAAAATGCCAATTGAACCGGCGCCTATCATATGGAGGGCCGTGCTAAGTGCTTGCAGGGAAGCTGGAAATCTTGAGATGGGGGAGTATGCAGCCAAGAAGGCGATCTCTATGGATCCGATGGACAGTGGGTCCTACACTCTCCTCTCAAATATTTTTGCATCTAAAGGCATGTGGGTCGACGTGAAGAAGGTGAGGGAGAGAATGGAAGATAACGGAGTCGTGAAAGAACCAGGGAAGAGTTGGATTGAGCTAAGAGATGAGGTAAGCGTGTTCCTTTCTCGGGACAGGAATCATTCAAAAGTGGATGCGATCTATTCCATTTTGGACCACCTGATCCTCCAAATGAGAGAGCATAGGAACATGGTCAGCACCAGCGATGATGTTGCGGTGAGTATTTGAAAGAATAACCTTTTTATAGATCATTTGGCATATGAAGGACTAACTCTACTGTTTAGATCAGATTCATTTATATCTGAAGGTCATCTTGGAATCCTGACCAAGGATTTCCCTTGGAGATATCATTGGACATATGAAAGACTAACTCTACAGTGTAGATTGGATTCACACTTGTGAAGATGATCTTGGAATCTTGATCAAAGGATTTTTACTTAGATAAATCACGGCAATGGATGGCCTGGAGAAAAGTGACCATATTTGCCGAGTGGAGAGGACAACAGGAATAGAGGTGCTTGTGCTTGTCCTTCTTAGAAGCAGACCTGCACTGATGATCATGTCACATGATGCGGCAAAGTCAATATGAAGGTTCAGAATTTTCCATGATAAGTAGGCAGCAGTTATGATCACCTCTCCAAGTGTAGGTACTGGAGACATACTGAATCCCACATTTCCATGGCTTCCATTGTTTGATTCTTCAGACAGCTCTGACGGCCTATGATTCATTGTTTGCCATGCTTCACATATTTATAAATGAAAAATGTGCTTCGGGGTGCCAAAATCTCAAGGTGTTTCTTGAAATTGTAAATCGTGCGGCATGTCATGATCGTATTTGGAGCTGATTTTCCTGTGTCATTCCCATCATTGTTCATGCGCATTCAGTCCAAGCCTATGTATGATGTTCATGCGCTTTCAGTCCAAGCCTATCTAGTACAATCCTCAAATTATCATTGGCCTAAAACAGGCAACCTGTTAGCCTTGCTGCATTTTATTGATAAACCAAATACATTCAAACATCCTATACAAGAGAATGCAAAGACTGATACGTGTAATCTTTCAGTTAGCCCATTTGAGGAGAAACCCTCTTGTCTTCGACTCCGATCACAGAATGCAACCTTGATCCCTCAGGTATCCCCAGCGGTGGATCCACACAAGAGCAATTATCCACATTGAACAGCTCCCACCCCTTTATCCCACACTTCTCCATTGCCGAAGCCAATCTTCCCCTCTGATTCTCATTCGGGTACTGCCCATCAGGGCTCACGAGCACTGCTCCAGTATAAGACTGCCCAGCTACCCGAGCTGCTCCCTTATAGTGAAACAATCCCCAGCAAAGGTCTTCATGTACGTCAATGATTGTCCAAAACTCATTCGAGGTGACCCCATTATCCAAGACACTGAAGAAGAATGTTCCCGGAGTTGCAGCACGTTTTACACGGTACTTCCTCCTCCTCCACACTATCTTTCCCTCCAGGGTTCTCACCTGGAACACGGGCTCGTACCAAAACGACCCTTTTGCCTTGCCCTGGTAGAAAAGCTGGTACTGGCATGGGAACTGGTCATAGGCAGGATTCTGTCCTGCCACAACCCGCCAGCTCCAACCCAACTCGCCTAACCAACCCACGAAGAGGTCTTCAGCAACCTCATGAGTGATCTCTTCCCCGCGGAATGTACCCATAGGTGGCACCATCGGTAATCTGGGGATTTGTGCATCTAACTCGAGGCAGTTATTCTTCTGCAGGACACACAGTGAAAATGCCTCCAACTTCGGGCTCTCGTAGGATGCGATACACCGGTAGTTGCATACCTGATCAACCGGGCTGCAATTATTCAAGCACTGAAGGGCTTTCCGACAGTTCGGATCCAGCAGGCAGTTCAGTATCTGGGGGCCGCAGTACTTCACCATGCAGTTCAATGTAGAGAACCCCTTCGATCTCAGGTTCTTGAGGATTGGAACAGGCCTTATGTAAGCGTTGATTATCACCAGCAGACAAAACCTTATGTCATCAGAGTTTTGGCGTGCCCAGGCCTCAGATACTGTCTTAACGACCTCAATTGGTCCTCTGGGTTCCAGGAGCTTGGTGAAGAAGTTGCCCTGGGTTGAAGTCTGAATGATCAACCCCCCAAGTTTGTTGCTCAGGCTCGGGGATGAGTGGAAGGAGATCACGTTTGGGATGTTTTCGCTGTTGTTCTGGATCCACTCAACCGATTCCTGATTTTTTACAGCAACAATGACCAATATATCTGCCTGCATTAACTCGTCACGGAGGTTTTCCCCTGCTTGATCAGTAGCTCCGCATAAAATATCTGAAAAGACACGCATTTCAAAATCTTCATCTACCCATTTCATCCTAGTTGCCTGCTTGAAAGACAAGACACAAAAAAGCGGGGGACAAATTAGAGCTCGATAAGGGGATAAATTATTCTGCTTTAGTCAAGTAGCTTGCTTAGGGGATGGACAGTGGTTCACCGCCCCTCCTGATGGGTCCTGGTTCGGGTCTGTTGAATGGAAAAGATCCATGCTTGAGATGACTTAGCTTGATCTCGATTGGACGAGACTTGAGGGTGATGCACAGCGGAAAAAAAAATTGAGAACAATAACTTCAGCTTAAATGCTTGATTGCGTTCACCTCATTTTTAAATGCAGTCAAAACATCAATTGCCGACAACCCTATACTTCAATAGGAAAAAAAAATCACAATATTTCTCAAGAATAATTAACAAGTCCTTTTTTTTTTTTTTTTGGTAATTTGGACGCCAAAGAAACACAAGAACAAGATGGGGATTTTGGTGCAAGGAGAAGCTTACCGTGTGGAGCATGACCTCCGACCAGGGCGCATGTTTCAGAGGGCTCACGCTGCCTTCTCCGACGACAGCCACTATTCTCACCGGCGAATCCTTCCCCTCCGTTGCTGCATTATCCTCTGTTTCCAGGACCGCCTTTTTTGCAGCCTCTATCCCCCGGAAAGCACCGTTCCGGCCGAAAAGCAGGGGAGCTGGGAACCGGGGGGTTCTGCGCCGTTGGAGGCGTAAGGACCCTGGGCCGCCGGAGAGGTCAGCGGAATAGGGTAAGAATCGGCCGTACGAGCTTAAACACGTATTCCAGTTGGGAGCTTCCAGAGACATGTTGAGTTCAGAGTTTGTAGTCCAGATTACAGAGATGACCGGCAGACTCTATCGGCAGAGCTTCGCCTTGTCTTTTGGCATAACATTTTATATTTTTTGGGTAACTTTTTTTTTTAAAAGAAAAAACGTCTTCTAAAATTTTTCCTAATAAATCTAGAGACTCCAGGAAACGAGGTAGGGCACTTCCCAAGTTGAAGATGCGTAAATAATGTTCATTGAGCAATTCCCCTTCTGATCATTTCCTTTCGAGCAGTACACAACAATATCTCACTTCACCCCGTTTTTAACCCGAAGTTTTACACTCGACCTTTGCAATTCGATGAACAGGGCGAGACAGACACAAGGGTGACAATATAACATTAATTAAAGGATCATCAGCAACAGACGATACAGAACATTCTTTCTTCTTCTTTCTTGTAATGCCCAGCTATATCGGTGCTTTGTACAAACAATAGTTTTGTCTTTCACATCTCTGCAGCAAAGGATTTGCCACAGCCACAAGTTTGGGTGGCGTTTGGGTTACTGAAATTGAAGCCTCCGCCGATCAGAGCATCGCTGTAGTCCAATTGCATCCCGAACAGGAAGAGCAGGCTCTTCGGGTCACAAACTGCAGAGAAAAGAACCGGAAGCAAGTGTGAGACGTGCGTCAGCAAGCTGGATGCCGATTGTGTAATAAGATCACGATAAGGAATATTCTGAAATAACAAAATCAAGCTTGGCAAGAAACTTGCTTCAGTAGAGTTCTTCTTACTCCACGGTTGAGGGCTTCAGTGATTTCTTCCTATATAAGCTAAGAATCTAGGAGCTCTTCGTGTTTACAAGAACCAAAACAATCCCAGTCTAACAAGCTCCAGATTTATTTCTTTCTTCTTTTTCCCCTATGAAGATTTTATACCAGATCAAGATGAAGATCTGTGTAAGTTAGGTGATTTACAGCATAACCAGCATACTGCAATCAGTGGCAGATCAAAGCATGTCAACCTAGCATCTACTTCAGAGGAGTAAATAGCATATTTAGGATCGATGTTTTCTCATAACCACCATATTAGGACAACTTTGAATTCTTCTCATGCATAGTTAGCCGTTCTGACACCAAAAATCTCTTGACAAATCAGTCATAAAACCCAAAGCAAATGCAGTTTAAGTAAGATGAAGATGTCATATCAGAGTAAATGCTATCAGAGTAAATGCGAGGTTAACAAGCTAAAGGGAAAGGGTAGCACCTACCAATGACAAACCCATTGTATTCGATCACAGAATCATCAGGTCTTGTGTTCGCTCTGTCCTCGAATTCCATCGTGTAAGACATGCCAGAGCATCCTCCCTGCTTCACACCAATCCTCAAACATAAGTCTTCCTTGCGCTCTGACCTCATCTTGCTCAGGTGCTTCAGGGCACCGTCTGTGAGGGAAATCGCTGGCTTGATCCCTTCTGTAGGTGCTGCTGCCCAAGAAGACGATCATCAATCATCAATCATCATATTCATTGAATAAGACATCGTCAGCTTCAAGAATGCAACTCATCGGAATATCGTATGTTAACACTTCCAAAGATCTCAGCAGCAGCATCAATTAGAGCCCAAAAACACAGAGTTCATGAAAATAATACAACATCGAGGGACCCTGAGCTTTTCTAAAGTAACAATAAAAATCCATATCTTCCGTACATTAATAACATTGAATTCTTCATTTCACTCAATATGTTACAATGTTACAGACTGATATAATTATGAGAACCAATGACCATGCAGAGAAATCCCTAATTTATGGTACAACGTAGCGCCAAAACTTGAGCACATATGCAGAAGAAAAGATTGAATAAGAGAAGCTAACTCGAAGGAAACATGAATTCAAAAAGCTAAACTACAGCTACGAAATTACCGGGAACAGCAGCAGATCGAATCGACAAGGGTTTCCGTCGATTGAGACCGCAGCGAGAAAACCGAAGCGAAACTGCCGATATTGAGGATAACTGCCAAGAGCTCCCGGGCAAGCAGATGAGCTGGGGTTGGTTGCCGGCGGTGACTGCAGAGAAAGCCATTTTGATTCGCAGGGGGGGAAGAAGACGAACACGAGGAACCCAGTTCCGTAGAGCTCCAAAGCCTGCAGGTTCTCTCTCTCTCTCTCTCTCTCTCTCTCTCTCTCTGTGTTTTGTGTGAAAGAGGCCGTATGTAGGGGGGAGATCAGATCAGAGCCGTTGAATGGTCCACTTAGTCAATCTGGATCAACGGCTGTAGCCGCTCTCTCTTGTCGTGGGTGGGGGAAAAGATCTACGGGTACCGGATCAGCAGCGTCAATTTTTATTTTTCATTTAATTATGTGAGGCCACTAATTTTATGGGCCGAGGAGGCCTCTGGGCTTTCTGGAGGCCCAATATTTATATTCGTTTTATTCTTCTAAGAGAGAATATTAGCTGATTGAACTTACAAAAATGCCCTTTACACACATACATACATACATACATATATATATATCTCTAGAACAAAACAAGTTGAGCATTTGGATATCGACAGAAAACTTTTAACAAGACATGGGGTACGACTGAAGCTCGATATATTTATGGGCGAGGAGGGAAACATGACGCTGTAAACATAAAAATTGTCGAGTAAATATGAGATTTGTTGCTATGCAATTTCATCACATCCTATACAGTTCGATGATAGAATGGTATGAAGACAAGACATTAGGTGTAGCAATTAAGAAAGCATTAGCCAGGAGGAAGTTGAAAAGCTGAAGTCATTCTGGTTTTTGTTGATTCAGCATGCACAGCCCCCTCTCTGCTCTACTTCAGATACAGTTTCTGATATTCCCTGAAAGTATCTGCAGAAAGAAGAAGGAAAAGGAAGAACACATGTGAGGAAAACAAAATTACTGGTAATGGGCAGCTCGGCTCGGTGATGACCCGAGAAGCGACTTTTTCCTGGAAAGAGCGTCTGGCCTTTGTTCGGTATGAAATGTGAGACCCTTTATGTACGTACCGGGATGGCATTAAACCGTAGATGTTCTCGATAGGGGAAGAATGGTAGTAGGACTTACATGTCTTGCTGTTGATCGCTCTCGAGCGCTGCCTGAGCCACGCACAAGAATGCTTCCTCGACATTTATGTCCTCTTTAGCCGATGTCTCGAAGTAAGGGAGGTTGCCTTTCGAATCGCACCACTCTCTCACTCTCTTCTCGGTCACCTGCAGGTGGAAGACGTAAGGTGTTCTGTGCCTCTGATAATTCGTTTCCATGACGGGGCAGTTAAGTATCGAAAACCATTGAGTTTCAGTGCTTGCATACCACACGACGGTGCCCTCCATCCACGTCGACTTTGTTCCCCAGCAGTATAAATGGGAAAGTCTCAGGATCAGCGGGATCCGCCTGGCAAACCAGAAACCAGAAGTCGAAAACATTTAGACAGTTAAGAAGAGGAGGTTGTGTTGACACTGGACCGGGCAAACCTCTCGAGGAGTGGCAAGGATAAACATAAGATGCATTTGACGCAATGGGTTAAAAATATGTCAGATGCTGATTCTTCTTATCGAAACGTCCATGACATCTACAGCAATTCATTTTGTTTTAGTACCTACCGACAAGAGCTAGCTTGCAAAAATCCTATTGAATCCCGGTACTCCTAGACATGACATCTGCAGATTCTGCAATGTCTTTGGGTGGGGTCTTTCACAGTAGGATGTGCAATCGATTCAAATCCCACTGGATGATGGAAGAGGGGATGAAGAGATACTCAGAGTCATCTCCAGAGAGCACTTTACCTGTCTGAGGAACTCCAGATGCCAGTTGTTGAGTGATTCGAATGACTTCATCACATTCACGTCGTACACCAATACGCAGCAATCAGCTCCTCTGTAAAATGCTGCCCCGAGACTTTGAAACCTCTCCTGTCCGGCTGTGTCCCAGATCTGCCACATTAATGGGAAAGAATGCTCGATATTGTCACAATGAATCATCTTTCGATGCCAACCCATATGCTATCATCAACATGAGTGTTCATCTCATCTCCAAAGTAGGAATTACAATTCATGATCAAGTCCCAGGACCATTATCCGTCAACCTGAATGAATGACTCGTCTGATAACTGATTGAGAGATTTGGGACTGCAAATTATGGCAGCTGAAAAGCAGATTATCAGGATTATGCAAGGACAAGATAGGACTGAAACATTATGTTACCTGTAGCGTGACCAATTTGTCATCGATTTGGAGTTCCCTGGTGACAAAATCCGCTCCAATGGTCGCTTTGTATTGATGGCTAAACTTCTTGTACACATATCTATTTTCATTGTTAATGATCCGAATGAACAGGAAACCATTCCAAGTGATTGCCTCCGATCATCAATGTGAAACATCAACACCGGGCAAACATGCTGGTAATACAAATACTAATGCTTTTACAAAGGATACTGATTCATCAAGGATGTCTTCCCGACCCTGACAATCACCAGACAGAAACAGAACATGTCATGAATTGAAGGACAGACAACAGAGACAGGATATGAAGAAACACACAGCGAGATCAACCGTGCACTGTCATACGTACCCGCTGTCACCCAGAACAATGACCTTAAGCAAGGTTCTTCTCCTGAAGGTGCTTGGCGAAGAGCTATTATCCATTGAATCGGCGAACACGGTATCTCCCTCCTCCGATCAAGCAAGGGCAAAGGTGCAAACTTTCCCCTTGTTCTCTGCTCCTCCTCCTCCTCCTCTGGATATCTCCTGGGAAGAAGAGAAACTCTGGGAAGAAAAGGTTGACCCTTGATGCAAATACGATTCTCGAGAATGTTCTTGATTTCTCCTCCTAATTTCTTGTATATGCATGTATATATTTGTAAATGATTTTGAATTTTGGTGGGGGCTTTGAATTGAAATGATAAAAGGGGGAGGCATGTGAGCTCGTTTTGACAACTAACACCAACGGTATCCCCTGCCAGCGAAGCGGCCCCCTCCTCTTTTCCTGTGACGATGTATAAAGCGAAAACGCAGGGCTGTCCCGTTGACTCCTCCTCGGCCCTCCTGCGGGTCGTGCCGGCCTCAATTTCCAGATGTTCCATTTCCATTATCTGCAGCAATCATTTTGTTTCGACTTTGTCGCATCAGGCCGGAAGCCCAAAAACCCATCAAACCTGACGAGATAAGGCAACAGATGGTTACGGGATGCGCAGTGGGGGGATCCTAAGCCGATTCTTGTCGTAGTCTGTGAGATGTCATCCCGAAATCGAATAAGGACACCTCAAGGAGAAAGTCGGGGGAGATTATGATTAATCTGACTGCGCGATCAATCCGTAAAATGGTGAATTCACTGAGTTTTCCACGTTCATCACACGGAAAGGAGTATGATTGATGAGCCTACGTATAGAGTAGACACCGAACAAGTTCATTTGTCACGTTTACAACGATCGGAAGCAGATCCAAGGGCTCGGAATTCTCGGGTCTCCAAGCTGTCAGCCAGCCGAAGAGCTTCTTCTAGACGGAGAACCAAATTGGCTGTGTGGTCGTCATTGGTTATGATCAGGTAATTGAAATAGAAAAAAAGGATGCTAACAACAGGTGAAAAATGTCACTGGGTGGGGGTGGGGGTTGTTGGCATGCTCTCGTGACGTTCGTGCAGTGGTTTGACTCTGGGCAGCATCCCACGGGAGGATCGCTGCCATTTGACCAGAAAGTTATGAACTGACTAGGATACTTCCGTGTGATTGCTTGCAAGAATTTATTTCTTACCTAAAAAATAACATTAGAACAGCCAATAAATTGTCGGTCCAAATGACTAGGATCTTCCCTAAGTAGGAACAATACATAAATACACATATATATATGTGCACGGTACATCAAAGCAAAAGCAAAAAGAGAATTAATAAATATGTAATTTGATGGGGCCCATTCAACGTAACCTGCGACGTGAAATGGGTCATATAGAAAGTATTGCTCGATTGCACGGACTCGATTTCGTCAGATAAGGGTCTTGAGGCCTATGTTAGGTCCAGGAGCATCTGTTTTCGATGCAGAGACGTGTTGGTTCGAATCGCACCCCGAAAAGTACAGCTTCTGATCGTGCAGAGTTGACCGCGTCAAATCCTTGGATTAATTTGCCAATCATGTGATAATCTCATCTACAGTTAAATCAATCAAAATTTTCGGGTCAAACACGTTATAAGTTTTTTATTGACACGCCAAGCAACAGCATGGGCGGCTCTTTTTTCCTTTCTTAATCGCTGCTAGCAGGGGGAAGATATCCTACTACAGTATGACACATTCAAGAAACCCGAAAATGACAAGGTCACAGAAGATACCAGTCGTTTGTTCCTCGACTTCCACCCTCCCGATATTCGGACTCTTGATAAATCTCCACTAATCTATGTCCCGTCTGCTGTACTATGGATGTTGAAAATCTCATCCCTTAAGACAAGTACATTAAGAAATTCATAGCCTTGTCCCTGGGCCAGCTTCTGAACCTGTTCAGATTCGTAGCAGTGCAATCATGTGCACATGTAAGTTCAGAGTCACACGCAGACTCCACATTGGAGCTTTGTCTACCAGAAAACAGTTCTGACAACTGGACTGCGGTAAAGAACAATTATTCAGTCCCAGTCAGTACGGTAAATTAAGTTGGGAAGGTGAAACAATCTCATGATCCGAAGATTATGGCCTGCTAGATACGCCATAAAAGGAAAGATAAATCATTTTAATTCCATTCCTTTGTCATGCCTGCCATAGCACCAAACAGGCCCTTAATTATTATAAAAAATAGGGAAGGAATTATAAAGGAATACCCCGCAATGGTGCTTCATGGGCAAAGTCCAACGGACATGCATCGAGGTTCTTGATCTCTTGATCTTCTTGGAGAATTGTGTTGATAAGATCTTGTAAAGTCTTTGCAAGATCCTCCCCGCCAATCCATTCGTGAACTCGAGCCTTCACAAGATTTCTGTTGCTCCAAATTCTGTCACAGAGAGGAAAACCTTTTCTAGCCATCACGAAGTCCTGCGTTCTGAGCTTCAAGCATGGGCAGTAGTCACCTTTCCCATCTCCGAGATAGATATATCTCGTGTTGCCACCTTCAAGTTCGGAAGGTTGAAACTGATCAAGAACTAGACCCTGCAATGTCATTTACAAAGTTTCACAATCTTACAAAGGAAGGAGTGTGAAGCGAACCAAGATGAAAAACTTAGATAGCAAATCCTCTCACAACAATCAGCAACATCAAAGTATAATATTCTTCAACTCTGCAGACTCTTGAAAATAGTCCAACGAAATCAGCATTTAGAGATGCATGATTAACTATATCTTGTAAAAAAAGTTACAAGAGTTTTGACATTTTTGCAAGAAATGATGGAAGATGAAGATAACTCACTCAAGCAGCAGAACAGGTTCTTTCAGAAAAACTATATCTAGTCCCCAAACAAGTTGAAATTTAAGCTCTTTTTTTTTTCTTTTAGACCCCCAAACATCAGATTACTGAAATATATAAGAAGAGGAAAGGGGCTTATTTGAAATATTATTCCCTCTCACAACCATGGGAATCCAGTAACATATATTCATATTTCACAACTCTATCAAACTTTTCTAAACTTACCCAGTAACAAAAGGCTTCAACCTTACCTAGCATTCTCTCCACGATTCACAAGCCATTCCTGGGGAGCTTCAATATTCTCTAATATTTCAGGAAATGAACAAGTCGCATAGAACCCTATAATCCTGCCGTTGGTGTTGAAGCTTATCACATTAACAGGCTAACTTGATGATTGTTTTCCCTCAGCAGTCAGTCGTAATACAGTAAGCTTATAATCTTACCGAAATGTAAATATTAGAAACCCCTGTGTCATCCAATGGATGAACTCCCAAAAGTAAACGATGCTTTTGGAGCGGCAGGAAGTGGTCTGATAAGAATGTACTTTCTTTCAATTTCAGTTCTATATACTGCGGGTTGTTATACCAGTAGTGCTGCATTACTAATTAAACGTGGCAATGATTAGAAAGCGAGGTTCAAGTCTTGGAGCCAGACCACCCACCACCTCATTCATTCCATTTCGTTCGCTCACACCATGCAGAATATCAATTATGATGAACGCGTCATCTACTGTAATTTAGCCTCAAGTTTTTTACCTTGCACAAGTTTGGCGGGCACAAGCTGCATCCGTGAGAAGCAGAATCAGAAGAATCATGGAAAGGAGCGATGTTTAATCTGCCTTCCCCATCTTCAAAGGCCGGGTTCGTAACAATCTCCGAGAAACAATCCAGTAGCCCGTGATGCCTCAAGATCGTCTCGATAAAGAACCGATTAGCGTCACTAATTATCTTCAGCTCACACCTAGAAGATAACAACCACAACAGCCACAATAAATGAGAATATCTGGTATTTTATTTTTCATGAGGGTGGAGAAAAAATCGACCAAAATCGGTACATGTACATCTACGAAGAAGGAATTGATGGTAAATCATTACCCACCCGTAGCTATGGGCTGCTCTTATAGATGTGATGACAAGCGGGTGCAGAGGGACTCGCTTAAGGCACCCTGCTATGTCTTCCACTGATTTGCCCTGCGAGTGGAGTTCCCGCATCATTCTGTTCTGCAGAGCAAACAGAGCATGAGCTGCTTCGCCTTATTTTCCGTCTGAGGAGAGTACCGCGAAATAATCTGTGAAAGAACGAGTTTTGACGGAGAAGGCACCATGAGAGAGGTCCAGGGCATGGTCCAGTAAAGCTGGTGGAACAGGTCGGTTAGGCCCATCTCCGTCACCACCCAATTGTCGCTGTCGCCGTCGATTAAGGTCCGGTCGAAGTCGAACACCACCACCACCGCTACTTTTCCCATATCGTCGCGGCCCGCCGGAGATGGTGGGGACCCGGCCAGTGTCTATCGGCGATTCCTGCTATCCCTGCGATTCAGGAGAGGAGCGTCAAAGACGAGGTGCGCTGTAGCGACTGTTTTATAAAACAGGACAATAGGACGGTCCGACCGGGTACCTAATCCTGATGCCGCTTCTTACTCGGGATTGTCCGGTTCAGTTCGGTTCATGCTCAGAGTCGTCCGATTCGTGACTGGACGATTCGATAATTTTCATTCACATTCACAAAAAATCATAAGTCGGAGAAATCACGCCACAAACGAGAATCAAAGTCATAGATGACCAATCCTAATCCCCCATAACACACGGCAAAAATTGCTGTATCTTTGTCCCTGGTTGTTCCTCAGGATCGGCCGTGCCAATTGTTCTTTTGAAAGTCACAGAGATCTCATACTGCATCTTAGTTACTGATACAAAAAATGGAAATATTGCATCTATTTTGGTCAGTAAGAAAACATTGCATCTTAGTTGATTCGATCATCATCATCATCGATAGATCAGAGGAACAGAAGGGTCTTGGTTACAAAAATAAGAGCCATCATAGAGATCATTTGACACTGTTACGCGTAGTATACTCATACCAAATGATCAATGAAAAAGAAACAGCACAAGTATATCAGTATAGATAAAAGACCTCGGACCCGTTGATTACGGGTATGGAGGGAACAGAAAAGTAATCAATAACCCACGATCATCTCATCTTATAGAACTGAACTCGGGATACTGAGCACCGCTTGCCATTGAATGAGTACTTGAGCTTGATGTCAATGTCTCGAGGATTCTTCTTGTTTGGTGCCACTGCCATGCTCCCGATAACTGCCTCGCCTTCGCATATTGTTATCACATCCTCCAAGTATAAGACTGTCTGCTTCCAGTGTGTCGACCTCGAGCGAGGCCCTGCATAGTTTTAAGTAATACAGGATAAAATCATTCTGTTTCCTCAACATAAGGAGATGATGAGAATAAACAATAAAAAAAGCCGATATACCTGTGGAGAAACCAGTCAACTTATGGCATTTTGTAAAGGAAACGTCAAAGTACGCCACCAGAGCGTGGATGTAGTCATCTCGTTCAGCCACAAGCTTGAAAGAAGCCATAAATGAAGCATCGCCAGAAGTCATCTTAGAAATATCCATTGTCTGTCAAACGAGAAGTACAAACCAGCACAATTCAGCAAAAGGAAAGATTCTTTGGTTGGTGTGATTTTGCTTCCCAGTTATTTACTGATTTGTATATTAAGACATATCCTGAATCATAATGTAGATATACAACAAACCCTAATGTCCAATAGTTATTTCTAACTTCTATACCTTCAATAGATGGCAATTAGTAACAATTTGGTTTTGATCAACGGTGTCCACAAGAGGTTCCATCATAGCTTGTTTCTTGATGCAGCTCATATCAAACCCATAAACGCTGTTCCAAACTGCAGGAGAAACAAAAATACAAGGAATCCATCTGCTCACTTCCAATATATTGGCCCAACCATCTAAGAACACTTAACAAGCTAGGTCACTATATTAAGCAGATAAATCCATTTTTTTGAATCATATAGAAGGTAAGTAACCTCACATTCAATCTTGTCATCCTTGTACTCTGCGTCCTCAATGGCAGTCAAGTAAAGAGAAGCCTTGTCGGGTAATACTAGACCATCATTATTCTGTACAAAAAAAATCTGACATATAAAATTTGTGCCATAAGATTTGAAATAAACTTCACAAGGCTGATTTTGTCTCAGCAATAACTTTTGTTATTCCTTCCAACAACAGATGTTAAGAATTCAACATCTTGGATAAAGTCTTTTCAGGAGTCATCGCATAGGTTACAGTTTAACCAGTAAGGTCTGGTTAAACAACAGTCCATTATCTTGCTACATATCATCCATAAAATTTAAATTAAAAAATCAATCTTTCCAAATTGTACAATTACTTGCAGAAAACACCCAAATAAATGTATATTGACAGAAATTCATGAACTTCTACATAATGGAATGAAGCAAAGAGCAACTCACAAGCCACTTGTCACGAGCATAGAGGACCGTGTTCAACATGTTCTCGAACAACAAGAAGTAACCCATCCACTCAGAAATAATTATATCAACTTTTGCAATCGGCAGATCGAGTTCTTCAACTTTCCCTTTTAAAACTGTTATGACTGCAACAGAAAATTGAGAGTGAGATATTTGATTTGAATCAAATATAGGAATAAAATGGCTGGACATTTATTGAATGATACCTTCAGAAAATCCATTCGCTACAACAATCTCCTTTGCCATGTCTGCCATGTGTGAGCACTCAATCTGAAAAAAGAAACTTTGTTAGGAAAATCATGTTTCTTGAAGGCAAAGTTTCCAAATAATGCATTATGCAGGTGATGCTAATAAACCATATATAAGTACAGAGAAAAAACATGATGAGTTCAAAGAATCAAAGACACACCGCATAGACATGTTTGGCCCCAGCTTTAGCACAAAACAGGGAAAGGATACCGGTGCCAGCACCCACATCAAGAACTATTTTGTCCTTAAATAAGAACTTGTTCTGATAAATAACATTCTGATATGTCTTTGTTCTAACCACGTCCTTTAACATTTCCTGCAAGAGTATCGTAAACACAATTTAAGTTAATGTAATCGAATGGCTCCTCTAAATGCTGCTTCTGGCAAAATACTACCCAGAAAGCGCAACGAGTTTCAATTCAATTTTCAAAAAAAGAAAAAGAAAAAGAAAAAGAAAAACAATTTCCAATTCCTATCTTCTCTCTTCACTCCGCCATAAACATCCTAAACTCTTAATATTCTCAGCTGCATTCTCACTGACCAAAAAAGATCTGACTATTCAAATAGAAATTAAAAAATCCTCTGGACCTAAACACAACATTACAGGGCCTTCTGCCCATCCCCACATAGAAATAGCCAAAAGCAACTCCTGTGGCACTCCATATCAATATTCCGAAAATACAACAGCATAACTGTGCTACTATGTGCTTGATTTTCCTAGAACTCCTGTCTGACACCTTAAAACGTCCCACTCTAAGAACTTCATCAGATCGACTAGTCGGACTTGAATGGCACACATAAACAGCTTGAGATATAATTACTCTCCATATATGCCAGTGGAGAGATCACCATTGCACTGATTGTATGTAATACTGTTGCAAGACCTGGAAAC
The DNA here is from genome assembly GCA_900006705.1 of Sonneratia caseolaris. Taxonomy (NCBI): domain Eukaryota; kingdom Viridiplantae; phylum Streptophyta; class Magnoliopsida; order Myrtales; family Lythraceae; genus Sonneratia; species Sonneratia caseolaris. The sequence goes on along the minus strand of CXYZ01013945.1, from coordinate 1,053,274 downwards.
AAGCTTGAGCATCTCGATAAATCAAAGACTATGCTTTACTGCAAACTGAAAATACGCAGAAGCTTGTCCAAACTTCACAAATAGAAGCTAAATTTCAATTTACGTAAAATAAAAGCGAAAATCTGGAGATCAAAACATCATCTTCAAAAACAGAGATCCCCCACTGCAGCAGGAACCAGCATGAAACATATATCAAACGTATTGCACGGAGAACCCAAGTTCAACAAACTTACTTCATGAATTCCTGCAAACAACAAGAAAAAAAAGGAAATATATCACTTTGGAACAAATTAATTCTCAAGATACACATAAATGAAATGACAGCGAACACAAAAATATAGAAAAAGGAAATCATATGATTACCGAAATGAGAGTAGGAATCGAAGTAATAGTCGGCGCTGGTCTTGTCGTCGCCGTCGGGGAACGATTCCTCAAAGGACGGCGCGTTTCCGGACTCCTCCAGATCGCACATGATCACGTCCACATTAGAGTTCTCGGTGGCATCCCCTCCCTCACCCCCGTCATCCGGGAATCGGCTCTTGGTGGGTTTCTGGGGTTGATTCGAGCCCGTCGATCCTTGACTGAGCTGACTGTTCTGGTTCTTTCGACGCCCCATGGAAGAATGAAGCGGACCTAGTGCAGAGACGAGACTTTACTGACAACAACGTTGTGCATTGCTAGGGTTTTTGCTCTTCTCGTTAGGGTTCAATGCCAGCTGATCTTTTTGCTCAAAATCTATCCGGTTTTTTTGTGGAATATTCCGGTTCAAGATGAGACCGGCAAAAATTAAAAATTAGAAACCGTGAACGGCAGGATTCGAACCTGCGCGGGCAGAGCCCACATGATTTCTAGTCATGCCCGATAACCACTCCGGCACGTCCACTATGTCGCGGAAATCATAGAATATCAATTTTATTTAACTTCACTCGAATGACCGGACCGTATTCCTATTAATGGGCTCTAATACCATCTCATAAAGAGTGTTCGATCTGCGTGTCGATGTTTTTATTTTTTTGGGAAGGATAATGTGTCGATACTATTAATAATTCCTAATTCTGCTATGCACGAAATTAGGAACTACTTAAACGTCGAGGTAACGTGAGCATAGCGATTTCATGATGGTTCGTGAAGGAACCGGGGCGGGGGGGTTGGTGGTTGTCGAGATCTCTCTCTAATTCCGTGCGCCTCCGTTCAGAAAAAGGAGAAATTAGAAGTTCAATTCGGTCAAAGTTCCCGTCAGAATCATGAGCGCCTGCCTGCCTCCATCCATGCATTAAGTCGACGACATCCGGGCGTCCCCATGCACCGGACCAGATTTGATCGCTGAGATTATTCCCTCAGCCTGCAGTTTCGATTATATGAGGAAGCGGACCAATTCAGTGTACGTGTGCCAGTTTGATTAATCAACTGGTAAGCTCAGATACTTCGCCGTGTTCAAGTGCGATTTTCTGAGTTTTAACGGAGGGATGTAAATTATTTTTTAAAAATATCAAATAATAAAGTCTAAAAAAAATCTATGTGCATTAAATTAATCAATAATAATAATAAATATACATTTTCCATGTGCTTCATGAACGTGGAACTGGATTTCTTCAATCCTTGTACGTGTCCAAGTCAGCGGAACATCCACATATTATTGGACTCTTTCAAATCCGTTGATAACTTTTATTTACTAAATAAATAAAAGAAGATACTTTAATAGAAAATATATTTAAAAAATTAAACAAAAATTATGTAATATTTTATCGAGACTAAGGGGACCGGTTGTCCTCCATGTCGCCTCAGAACTAACTGTCACCGCATCACAAAAATATAATTGAGTATTGTTCTGACTATTTTAATATAATTTTTTTTTATACTTATTCATTTTTAATATTTCATTCACTTTAATAATTAATTCATCAATTCACTGGCACATTTTGCCATTCGCTACTACCATTGCATTCATGAGTATATAAATCCTCGACTCCGCCATGAGTGACAATTAACTTTGACCAGTACGACATTTGTACATCACTATTATTATTATTTTTTAAATTTATAATCCACGTGATCCACCAGGGCGTCATTAGATTCCGAAAATATGACTGATTTAAAAATAATTTTACATGTTATTCATGCTTTTTTTTTAATTACACGGCTTGTACTACTCATCGATGTGGACAGGATTTCAGCGGCCGACAGCATCCCTATTTTTCCCCTGCCGGATTCAGAAGTGTTCACACGTACGAACTCCATAGGATCGGACACGAAAAACCATGGGCTTCTTTCTATCTTTCGTCACTGCCGTTTTGGGTGGTCAAGGACTAAGCATAGTTTTTAAAACCGGACCGGGTCGGGAATCGGTGTAGGCATGAGTTTATGGATCGGACCGGGGTTCAATGGGTTAAGCCGTATATTTAAAAAATAATATTAATAATATAATATTACTAATAAATTTATATAATATCATAATTTGAATATAATTTATAACAAAAATCATCAATATAACCATTATATTAAACAAAAATTTAATATAAAATATAAATATAAGTTTAGTAAAATAAAATAGGTACATTACA
>CXYZ01013945.1:942207-1050541 GCA_900006705.1 Sonneratia caseolaris | reverse complement strand
CCGGCAGGTTCAACCGGATTTTTTCTCTTTTAATGTGCAATTGGGTTTTTTGAAGGAACCGGACCGGGTGAGTGGCGGTTCCCGGTTGAACCGGTCGAACCGGCCGGCCCGGTCCGGTTTTTAAAACTATGGGTCTAAGTATATACTAATTGGATAATTATATTTTAAAATTTTATAAATAAAAAAATTATAATTAGGAGATATTGTTCAAATTCATTCAATGACAAATCTTATTTATCTACTTGATTCATACTAGAAATTTGTATAAAATAATATAAGTGTCAGAATTCAAGCTTAGCCGGGCTATGGTCTCTTTTTCCTGCTGAAGCGAACCTATGCTTTGACAAAGTCGGGAAAAGGAATGAGTGGAAAAGGCCTTGCCGTTTTTCCAAGGAACGCGGCAGGAGTCCTCGCTTCTCATAGAAATTATGCGTTGCCTGTCGACACGGTTCTTCTTCACCGGCATCTGTCTCCTCATGCGACAAGCATTCGGTGGGTAACATACAGTGACTCCGTTAGAACGATTATTTAGGAAAGAAAGAAGAACAGCAAAAAATTAAAAATTTTCACATTTTAAGAAATTAAAAACAATATTATCACGCGATTTGATGGGATCCTACGGACCGAACTTAGTTTTCGCCCGCCTTGTCACGGCCTATCTTGTCAGATCCATTCTGTAAAAATGTCCTGCTGATTAATTAATCATGAGAGACAAAGGGAAGAAAGGCACTTTTTTTTTTCATACTTGTGCTTTTCCTCTCCTCCTCTAATGGGAAAGAGGGCATAAAGTGGGGAATCTTCTTGCTTCCTAGCACGGCAAGCTTGGCTTATCAAGAGATGTGGGCGGTTACTCCTGTTTAGCCATTTCGAGACACCTCCGAGAGAGGTAGGAAGCCGTCTCGGTTCACTAACGAACCATTAGGAGAATGAAAATTCACGATACAATAATTAATTTAATAATCGCATCTTATTATAAAATTATCGGTGGATTATTCAAATGATGTGCATGTAATGCATGTAAGAAAGATATTTTTGTTAGATCCGTCCTCCGCAACCTCCAAAACTTTATTCATCATGGTCGTCGAGACTCGATGCACTTACGGTGGTATTAGATGTCTCCTTCTTTTCACGAAATAAACAGGGCCGAAGTTGTCGGTGGGCTGTGGATGTACGAATTCAGCGGTTCCCTCTCCTCTTTGATATTTGCTCGCTTACGACTAGTTCATTGGAGTTCATAATATACCAGGGAGATCCAGCACAGTGCTGGAGTCTAGATGCATTTCTTGATTGTCTCGTTTTTCAACGCTCCACGATCGTGAGTGAATTTTCATCCGATCAATTGAGAGCTTACGAGAATCTCGGATTCCCTCTCGTTTCCGTGCACCTAATGGGAGGTGGCAATTGATGCGTTTCTAGAATCATTTGAATAATCAACGATGCCCTGCCCCCGATTTCTTCTCATCTGATCTTCGGTTTACCTCATCTCGAAGACCGCCATCGACCACCCAACGCTAATCGGATGAGAAGTCCAACATTATTTACATTTAAATAACTTTACGGGTTCTGTGACGTGTACGTAGGAAAATCATGATTCATAAAATACTATGTAATTGATTGGATTAATTTGAATTCGAATTTATCGTGACGGGTAGGGCTTCCGGGTCGGAAAGAGACGGCATTGACCAGCGAACCAGCGACCGGCTACGTGAGACGAAAACCCGCGGTCGCCAGTTTGCTTGGGGGCGGGGGCCGCGTCAGAACCTCATCGACGGAGGCACGTGTCGGTGGCTGGAAACCGCTGCGGGGCTTCCAAACAGCGGAAATTACCGAATGGACACCGACCCGACAGGCAGACAAGGAGCACATGGGCGTCATTTGTGGGACCGACAAGACGCCAGATCGAATGAAGGAATTCCGCTGCCCGTGGACTCACCATAATGTTGACTTGGACCTTAATCTAGAAAGAATCCCCGACATGTGGGCCCCGCTTCTCTTTCCCCTCACCTTCCCGGTCCTAACTAGCACGGCTCGGCTCGAGCCAAAGATCGGATGCGCCCGGAGCCTAATTCTTACCGTGCACACGCGGCTGTTCGGACAATCCTCATTGTCGGTGGGCGGCATATTGCTCCAACGGTCGGACATCGCGGGAGCTCTCTAACTACTGTAGGACTCACCACACGTCAACAGAACGGAAAGATTGATGCCTACGAGCTAGGGAAAGCGACGGCCCCCCGGGGGCGGTGGCGTGGCGGGGATGTGGGTCCCGGTGCGAGGGGGTGTCGTGGCGTGGGGGAACGGACCACTGGCCCTAAAAACATCAGATCAGAGCACTCGGGACGGGAGATCACACGCACACGCGTTCCCTGTCATACATCGTCAAGCTTACGTGGACAGACCACTGCCACTATTCTAGCGAAACGTGTTGGTCAATGAATGGCCCCGGTCGTGACGCCGGCCAAAAATATTTCATCGCGCACTTTCATCTGGCTGAACATTTATTCTGAAATTGCTAATGGTAGTTTATTATAGTGTTATTAACCTTGATCCGTTTAGAGAAAGAAGGATTAACTATTGGTTTATAAACTTGCAACTAATTAGTTTTTCTGTAGTGTCTCATCTTCATCTTCTGGTTAATTAACTTGCAAGTAATTAAGCTTGACTGATCAATAAAAGATTAACCAACGGATTGAGCACACAACCTGCTAATTGATCTTACTGTAAACTTTCGCACGTGCCCCGTATAAATAGTGGCACAACAAAGCCAAACCCGCCGTCGACAGCCAACTGCTCATTTGGAGTCTTCTCACGCATTATAACTTGTGTATCCCGAAGGAGGAGCAAAGCCCTTGATTCCAAGAGAAGCCGTAGCCGAGAAGAGTCGTTTAGAGAGATGTACGCGGGGAGAGCGGGGCACCGGCAGGAGATGGAGTACTATGGCGCGATGAGCCTGGATGAGACCGAGCTCACCCTCGGCTTGCCCGGCGGGGAGAGCTGGGGTAAGTCCGGGGCGAAGCGGGGTTTCTCTGGGACGATAGATCTCAGCCTCTGGGGAAGGTCGGTCAATGTTAGCGGCAAGGCTGGTAAGAAATCCGATGCGGTGGCTTATGTGCCAGAGAACGGCGTCTCCAGCGCAGCCTCCAAGACTCCGGCAGCAAAGTAAGCTTCTCCCTTCTTTTGACGGAGATATATATATATATATATATTATACATTATGTAAGACTGAACCATAAGCATAGAAAATATTTCTTGATTTAATCGAATCGCTTCTTCAAATCAGGAAACAAGTGGCCGGGTGGCCGCCGGTGAGCCCGTTCAGGATGAATGCCTTGACTAAAACTTGCAAGTTCGTGAAGGTCGCGGTAGACGGGGCTCCTTACGGGAGGAAAGTCGATCTTGAGAAGTACAACAGCTATGAACAGCTCCTTGCTGCTCTTGAGGGCATGTTCTCTTGCTTTTCGATCCGTAAGTATAACAATCCAGGGCCAAATCTTCTTTCACGAAACTTTTATACTGAACTAATTTGGTCTCGGGATTTTGGCTTTTCAGGTAAGCATATGAATGAGAGGAAGCTTGTGGATCCGGCAAATTGGGGAGAATACGTGCCCACCTATGAGGACAAGGATGGAGACTGGATGCTTGTTGGGGATGTTCCATGGAAGTAAGCTGATTGATCCTTATCTTCTTTATCAGATTTTCTTCCTCTATTGCACGTACTCCTAGAAATCGATCTGAACATCAAGTTCATTGTTCCGTTTTTCCAGCATGTTCATCGAGTCCTGCAAGCGACTCCGCCTGGTGAAGAGCTCGGAGGCACTCGGACTTGGTAATCCATCAATTAGTTCCATCCTCTTGCTTGGCTTTATATGCTGCACTTAGAATTGATGGCATGGACTAAGTTTCTTGGTTTCCGGTGTTCTTATTTTTGGTGATGAGCAGCTCCAAGAGACGACCCAGCTTCTGCATGCACGAGTTCATGTTCGTCAGGGGAAATTACAGCTTTCAACGTATAATCAGAGCGTTACATTCAGATGTACATAGAAGAAAGAGAAGTTTTTTACTTGGTTGTCGCCGTATGCTCGAGAAACTCTCAGCTGGATGGAGATCGGCGCCTCTTCCGTGGACTCGATCAATGTGTGTTTGAACTGTCAGCAAAGATCGATACGTCAAGCACCATTAGCCGGGTCAACGAATACGTAGTGGTCTCTATTTAGCTCAGAATCTCCTGCATCTATAGGCCTGTTTCAACGTTTTCTGAATGTTTGTCGTCGTGAATGGAGTTTTGTAATTTAGGTGAAAATTACAAGAAAATAAGACAAAGGGCAGAGAGAGATCTGATGATCCGCCCTTCGGTCTGAATTTCAAGCTCTGCTATCCGAACATGTAACACAGACATGGAGTGAAACAATGATGATGCTCCTTAATAGTTATACGATGAAAATTCCATCGAGAATGTCTACCACGAGCCGGGTCTCGAGTCGAACATGGATGCTCTATTGATAGTTGCGGCATCATCGACCACAGCGATTAACAATTTGAAACCTTTTAACACGATTTTGAGTTCGGTCAGAAGAATCTGATAAACCAGCCATCCAAAGATCACCTTCCGGTTATCCGGCAATTCTTAGGGCCATACCGAAGCTGCTTACTGCAAAAAAAGTGCAGATTGAGCCGGCTTCTGGTTCCACGAGATGGAGCTTGATGCCTCTAGAAGGCAATTGAAGTCTCAAAACGAGTCCCACTGGCTGGAGGCCCGTGAGCACGGATCCTATGCCGAGGCCTGACCCCGATGCCTAGCCGTTTCCAACCGTTGGATTGGAAAGTACCTGCTTGCTGGGTCCGACGAGAAAAGCAGCTGGTTGTCGTTGAGATTATCATTTGCAAACCATGGATAGGTCGTGGGCCACAGCAGTTCATAAATCGAGCGCCCGGCAGACATTGTTAATTATTCCGTCATCAATATACCGACCGTTGATTCAACTTTCAACCCAATCCCATAAATATCTTCGGCCCATTCTTTTTTGAGTTTGGTACATATAAAGGATGTCGTAGTATTTACTCTTTTTTTTTTCTTTTGGTTCACGTCGAACTGCATCATAAATACAAATCCAATAGATTTTGACCAATTCATATTCAAATTATATACGATAAATTTTATTAATAAAAATTTAACATATAAACTCTTGATCGTTAATCCATAGTCATACGCAATTCTATTGAACCCCCTTTTACTGTGATGGTTGCATAGTTTTTAAAATAGGATTGGACTGGGAGCCGGTATAGGTCGGATCGGAGGTTCAATGAATTGAACCATATATTTAATAAATAACATTAATAATAAATTTACATAATATTATAATTTGAATATGATTTATAACAAAAATTATTAATATAATTATTATATTAAACAAAAGTTTAATGTAATATATAAATATAAGTTTAGTAAAATAAAATAGGTACATTATAATAGTTTTTTATTTTATTTTTTATTTTTCAGTCTGTTAGTTTTTTTGCTGATTCATTGGGTTCATCGGTCGGACTGGAAACTGGCCGGTTCAATTGGAATTGACCTCTTTGAATATGTAATTGGATCTTTTATAGAATCGGACTGGGTGAGTAGCCGGTTCCTGTTGAACAGGCCGGCCCGGTCCGGTTTTTAAAACTATATGGGGGTGTTTCTTATATGCAATTTAAGCGGTGGTCCCCAAAGCCTGGTCCGTTAACTGTTTGCAAATGCTCAGAAGAAGTATGGGCCCCACAAGCCCCACAGCCGACACACTCCCTTTTGCAAGGAACACACGCCATCAAAGCCTCTCCCAACGGCCCACTGCCACCCGAACGGAGGCCCAAAGCTCCTTTTCGAAATCTTGTTTCAAAATTGCTACCTGACTTTTGCCCTCCGTCCCAAGTTCACCCCCTCGAGCTATTATTACCGTAATTCCATCATAAGCAAATCTCATTACATGGAGGTTTATATTTTCCGACCGAAATGCACCATCCAAAGTTCGAGCCGATTGGCAGAATATTCAAAAATCAATTAAAAAAATTCATATTAATGATTTTTCTACCGTATTAATTGAATTATTTCACGTATGTTGTTAAGTATCACAATTTAATATATGTTAGAAAATATTGAGATATGCTGCTAGATAAGACATAATCCATTCTATTGGTTTGGTTTTTCCATATACTAGTGGGGCTACATTGGTAAATTTGGAAGGTTGAATCCACGCCAAGGGCATGGAGTAGAATGATCAGAGAGAAAGGTTTATGGGTGGAAATGCAATTATCATGGGCTACAAATTCCTGCAGATCTCGAGGGCACGATAGTAAATCCACATCCTTCGTCTTCCCGGAGCCCAACCGTTTAAACGTCGACCTCGAAATCGAGTTCACCTGCTTCAGCTTCGCCACGAAGCTAGAGGGAGAAGCTTTAGTGTGTGTGTGTGTGTGTGTGTGTGTGTGAGAGAGAGAGAGAGAGAGAGACTGCCAGCAATGAGAGAGAGTGGGACGGAGGGTGGGTTCTCGTGGTCTAGTTGAATCTGAGATTTATTGCTGTGCAACTGCGAAACCCTTGGGGTTGCTGTGGCAATGGTGGGGAGTACGCTAGGGGGCTTGCAGGATCACCTTAAATTGGCGAGGGAATACGCCCTCGAAGGCCTCTATGATACCTCCATTATCTTCTTCGACGGAGCTCTGGCTCAGATCGACAAGTATTCTCTATTTCTCTCTCATTCTCTATCATTTCTCCTATTAGTCAAGCAAATGCCATAGAGCAGCTTGGATTGATTAAAAAATATCTCCCGCATCGCTTGCCTGTTGGGATTTCTTTGGCCGTCAGTTTTAGATTGCTGTCATTGAAACTATATTTTTGGGCATTCTGTATGTCAATTTACAGTATTATGTGATGCAATTCTGACTAGGCATTTTGAAATTGAGAGATGATTTGAAATGCTGAAGTTCTGTTTTAGCTCACAGCTGTTCTTGTGGAGAGCTTATATCCTTGGACAGTCAAGTAGAATGACTATACATCTATTTTTGTTAATTACATACTCATTTTGTTCCAAATGAATCATTTAGGAGAAAACAGCAATTTTTGTGATAGTGGAATACTGGGCAAAAAGTAGTGTTTTCTAATTGTATTTTTTTTAATCTGCAGAACACTTCCATCATACTCGTTGATTGATTTTCATCTCTTGCATATGAGGAAGATAGCTGTTTTAGAAAAAAAATCATTGCTTTCATTCTTAATTGAGACTTCCTTGCTTCATTTATAATGTAACAAATTGTCGACAAATTTTTTCTAAGCAGATGCCAGAAACAGCATGTTTTTTAATTAATCCATCCTGAATTTTATTATTAAGTGAAGAATATGTGGCTCTGTATTCGAGTTATGATGATTTCATTTGACCAGGCACTTGAATACAGTTGATGATCCTTTAATTCGAACAAAGTGGGTGAGTGTGAAGAAGGCCTTATCAGAGGAAACGGAAGTGGTGAAACAACTTGATGCAGAGCGAAGGGCATTTAAGGAAATCCCTGGTGGGAGACGCCCTTCATCACCTCCGATTAGTACTAAATCCTCATTTGTTTTCCAACCTCTGGATGAGTATCCCACCTCTTCTGGTGCTCCAATGGATGATCCGGATGTGTGGAGGCCACCGAGCAGGGATGCTAGCAGCAGACGGCCTGCTAGGGGCAGCCAAGTGGGTATGAGAAAGTCACCACAAGATGGGGCATGGGCTCGTGGTTCTACGAGATCAAGTACCACTACACGCGGTGGAAAGAGTTCGGGGTCCAGCAAAAGCAGTACAGGAGTTCGAGCATCTACCACTGGCAAGAAAGGCACTGGTTCCAGTAAAACTGGCAAGTCAGATTCAACGGTAAGCCGTAGAGAACAATTTCCATGGAATCTGTTAATCCTTTGTCCATGATCTGGAAATTGCAGATAACCCATGGTTATAAATACAGGTTTCATTGGTTCTTTTCAATTTCTCTTATTAACTTTAGCACCTGTGCAATTATCTGAATCTCTACCCTTTAAAATTCAACAAATAGTGATTCTATGCAGGTGTCTTTCTTATCAGTTTCGACACTTTCTTTGTCCTTGAAATCAGCTTAGTGGTATAAGGAGCCTATTTTGCTCTGATAATGCCAGATATGTGAGGATTAATGGATGTGATATATGTGTTTTTCATCGTAATATCTATTAAACTTGCAGCAACTTTCATTTTAATTGTTTTTTTGCTCAGTAGATTACCAAGTTCTATCTTTTTGACAAATAACATCTAAGCTTTATCTGTGCTAAATTGGTTTGCATAATGTATATGCTAATGATAATATTTCTAATGCTACTTGAGTCTACCATCATAGAATGGTGATGCTGAGGATGGAAAGTCAAAGAGGGGACAGTATGAGGGACCGGATGCTGATTTGGCAGCAATGCTTGAGAGAGATGTTCTGGAAACTACTCCTGGAGTGAGATGGGATGATGTTGCTGGCCTGAGTGAAGCAAAGAGACTTTTGGAGGAAGCTGTTGTTCTCCCTCTATGGATGCCTGAATATTTTCAGGTATTAATGAGCATGCCTAAAAGATGATCTGGACAGAGTTTCATATGATTAATTCAACTATAATTCTATGAGTCAAATTGCTTTTGGAAGAAATGAAGAATTTTGGGCAAGTAGTTGATCTTGTACACTAGCCAACTCTTGAAATCTTTTTGAGAGTGCCCTTAAGAACGTTCTTGCTAACAATTGTGAAAATCTCGTTTAGTAAATCACAATGGAGGTCAGAGCAATGTAAAAAATGGATAATGATGGGCTGAGTCATCATTGCATTTTAGATTCTTTCACCCTGATCATAAAAAAAAGATTCCTGCTGAGTCTTTGGTCTTATTGACTGGTAGTAGAAGCTGTAGGAGTCTCTGTTGATTCTGCTTTCTTATATGTATGATGTATATACATATATATATATTTCTGGCAGGGAATCAGGAGACCATGGAAGGGGGTTCTTATGTTTGGTCCTCCTGGTACTGGGAAGACTCTTCTTGCAAAAGCTGTTGCTACTGAATGTGGTACTACTTTCTTCAACGTTTCATCGGCTACTCTAGCTTCTAAATGGCGTGGGGAGAGTGAACGGATGGTTCGATGCTTGTTTGACCTTGCCAGAGCCTATGCTCCTAGTACCATCTTCATTGATGAGATCGATTCCCTGTGCAATGCTCGTGGGTATGTCTCTCTTATCTGATTGCTTATTGTCAATTAATTTATTGAGCTTCTAATGTGATATATGCAAAGATGTTAATATATTCATTGCCTGCTTTTTCAGAGCCTCTGGGGAGCATGAATCTTCCCGAAGGGTGAAATCTGAACTTCTTGTTCAGATAGATGGTGTAAACAATAGCTCAACAAATGAGGATGGGACCCGTAAAATAGTGATGGTATTAGCTGCCACTAACTTTCCATGGGACATAGACGAGGCTCTCAGGTTTCTCAAGTTTTTCCTTCCTTCCTTATTTAGTCTATACAATTATCTTTTTCTCGTGTTCTTTCCAATCGGGTAACCTCAGTTGTCTAGTTAGATTCAATTTTAAATTTTATGTTATTGCCAATATTATGCAGGAGGAGGTTGGAGAAAAGAATATATATCCCACTTCCAAATTTTGAGAGCCGCAAGGAACTTATTCGGATTAATCTGAAGACAGTTGAGGTATATATAAATTTGTGCTACTCAAATTGTATACAAGCACTTCCGGTTGTTGCACCAGCATCTTCTCAGTATAGCAAAGTTCACTATAATTTCGTCCTTGTGCGAATTGGTAATCTCAGCCTAGGAAGCGGTGACAGAAACCAAGTGTTAGACAGTTTAATTTCTGATAGATCCGTATTTGGTTTTGAGCTCATTGTAGTCCACAAACATTTTAGTCTAATTATGTAACAATCTCAGGTGGCTGCTGATGTAAATATTGATGAAGTGTCTCGAAGGACGGAGGGATACAGTGGAGACGATCTCACGAATGTGTGTCGGGACGCTTCCATGAATGGGATGAGACGTAAAATAGCAGGGAAGACCAGGGACGAGATCAAGAACATGTCGAAGGATGAGATCTCCAAGGACCCTGTCGCTATGTGCGACTTCGAGGAAGCCCTCGCGAAGGTCCAGAGGAGCGTTTCTGCTGCAGACATTGAAAAGCACGAGAAATGGTTCTCGGAGTTTGGGTCAGCTTAAAGAGAGAACTTGCTGCTGCAGAAGTTGGTTGTCATGTTTATTCGGGTCAGCTAGTATCAGATGATACTGAACTGAATGTGGGTGTGTGAAATTCTAAAGGAAACTGCAGAATCTGTGTACTGTTGTCTGTTCCTGTGCCGTTCTTCAACCTCTCAATGTTTTGTTACTCCGAAAGGTTAATGCTGTTGTTTAAAACTGGACTTTGTCAGTATTTCTGTAACAGCATTTACCATCATCCGGTAGAGGCCGACTACGTCAACTTAAGTCGGGCCTTGCTTCAATAGCCACCACTGCACTCTACTGCTTCGCCGATACTTCAGCAAGGAATTCACGATTAACAGGCTGAGGATGTCTCGTCGTCTCACCGGAAAGAAAGGAAAAGAACTGGTTATGGTGACACCGGCGACTGCTGCGTCACATGTAAATAGCACTTGTTGCTGTTTTACGATAGTACACGGTACGATTATTCCCGCTTTTACAAGAAGACTTGAGAAGTTAGATAAAAGCATCGGCTAGGCAGTCTGCTGAACGCCACAGTAAGCCTTGAGCGCGGATTCGACTCTCTGCCCTTCCTCGGTGTAGTAGAACTGGAGGAACTCGACGTGGTCAAACGGCTCGAACAGCAAGGGGTGCTCCTCATCCACCAGCTCGTCTGGCGCCTTTATTAGGTATCCAGCTCTCGGGATCGAGAACAGCCCGGCTGAGTACCTGGCCTCATTCCCAATCATCATCACTCGGTGGTTCGGGCTGTGAAGCCGTCCGTTTGCCCATGCCTGCGTTGAACAGAATCAGTAGAGTCCAGTAGCCATATATATATATATATATGTATGTGCATAGTATAACCTGGTGATGACGAACTTACGTAGAGAGAATCCCCGATCATGACAACGAAGGACTCCGGCGAGGGCTTGAAACCAATCCAGTCTCCATCTCTGGTCTGAATCTCGAGCCCTTCAACCTCGTTCTGGTATAGAATGGTCACTATGTTCTTGTCGGTGTGCGCATTGAGTCCCAGCTTCGTATCGGAGGTCTTCGGTCCCTTGTATTTCATGACACGAAGGAGGTAGTTCGTCGAGTTCAGGTGTTTGTCCAGATACTTTTCCAGGCCGAGACTCTCCAGGATCATCCTCCTGACGATCTGGTCCAGCGTGGACAGCTTCTCCGAATAGGACTGTATAATCTTGCTGCCATGGGAAAGAAAAACGAAAGCAGATGTCCATCAGAAGACCTACTGCGTCTGACCGGCAGAGGTCGTTTTCTGTTATAAAGGAGTAAGAGAGAAATAAGCGAACGCAGACTTCTGGGTTTCGGTTCAAAGAGGACGCGGCTTTTTGCCGAACCTGAACGAGGGATGGCCTTGAGGCCACAGGGAACGGGCGATCTCCTCCACCTTCTCGTGCACGTCGGCGCCGTCGATCCCCATGCTCTCGTACAACGGCACCTGGGGATACTGCCCCACGTAACCGTGGAAAGGCTTCCTCGATACGTTCCGCAGCTTCATCTCGAGTGGCAGGTCGAACAGCTCCCGGAGAGAGCCGAGCATGGCGTTCCGGAGATCCAAGGGGACCCCGTCGAATCGAGCCTCGAAGCAGCCGAACTCCTCGAGGGCCAGCCTCACCTGGGCCCTGAGGGAAGCCCACTCGGGGCTCTCTGGGTTCGGTTTGTCGCCGCCCAGCTCGTTGAAGTCGACCAAAGGGAGCTTGTCCTGTTGGGAGATGGAATCCATACTCGAGAGCTTGTTTACTCGTGTGTGTTTTAGGCGCTGTTTGCCTGCAGTTTTCTGATGGAGAGATTACTTCCTGTGATGAGGGAGCTGGCACTTGGCTAGTGTGTGTATAGTATATATATATATATATATATAGGGCTAAGCGACATGCCTGGCAGCCAGCATATTGGATCGTTATACTGAATTGAAGAATGTCTACATATAGTAATTAATGGCACCACATTTTAGCACTGGCCACGCCACGCTTTCGAGATCGTCTCTGTCTACGTACTGCGTATGTGATTATGTAAAATCGCAGCTTGCCAAAGACACTATCGCATGATAAAGAGAAGCCGACCGAAGACGATGAAGGGTTTTAACGGCAAATTAAGATTCCATGCACTTAATACTAAGCCGTACTAAGTTTTGCTCCATACTGAGCCATGCCTGCCTATCCATCGATTCATTCTTATGATTTAATCATTCTGAATTAAACCCAGTCTTTGATTACCAACTCGGGAATAGGACGACCCATATAGATTAAGAACGTCATCTTGGACGAATCATGCTGGTTCGTGGGCTCGTTATGATTGCTTTGAGATGGAACAACACCCAGCAAACCAAAAAAAAAAAAAGAAAAGCCCGAAGCATAATAATTGATTAATTTGTCATTTACTAATAACAAATAAACAATAGTAAAATGATAGCAATAATGCGTGCGCAGGTACATGTTAACTATTAATGAATTCGATCCACCTCCATCTCAACCTCAGGAGCAAGACAATTACGTCGTTACCCGTTGAAAAATGGGGCCATATACATATATAAATAACCCTAGTACGAATCATATCATAATAAGATATATTATCGTCTACTATATATATTATATATATGTCAATTGTCCCGATCCTTTTAATATTTCTTTGGTTTTAATATGAAAAATGACGTGTATAATGACAAGTGTGTGTGTATATATATATACATATATATGTAGATATAGATATCAGCGATGAGAGTGACCATGAAAAGTGGTCCTTAAGGGTGGTCCCTTCCAGCTGTGGTCCATCCCACTTGGAGGAAGAGTCCGTTTGTTGTCCCTTTTTAAACTGCGACACACTGATCCGAGAATAACAGCAATTATTCCGTACTGCACCTGCTGGGTCGGGTCAGGCCCATAGAAGATAATGGCCTGCTCAGATTTTGGGCTGGGCCTAAACATGGTTGTGTCTCATTTCGGGCCCAAACGTAAAGAGCCTCCGGAAATTCCATTTACATCACATGGCAGTCGAATGCTCCACCTACCGCTTGTTTTATGATCTTTCCTCATCTATCTATCTATATAGTCAGTCCATTATTTCTATAAAAAATTAAATTGATATTCGAGATCTTGACACAGATTAACATATATATATATATATATTTCAATATTATTGAAAAATCGATTTTCATTACGAGCTAATAGACTTAACATAACATCAAATTCAATACGTTTTACATGTGAGTCGATTACAAGGGGTGGGATGAAATCTCATTATTGAATAATAATTTTTATAAAATTAACGAAATTTGTATATATATATACTTCCTGAATTTCCCGAGTTTATGGGGGTTGATGGCACCCTGCATCTCCCCAGGCCTAGTAATTTTTTTTTTTATACAGCATGGTAATATGACATAACATGACACGAGATAAAGTTAAATGGGTTCGGCTTGAGTATACATGTGTTTTGTATTTAAATTGGTTGAATTCATGTAACATGTTTAAATAAACGTGTTAAGGTGGGTTGAATCTATGCAACATGATAACACATGATTAAATCTGTTTAATTAAATGTGTTTAATTGTGTGTTGATTTTTTCTATTACATAAGAGGTTCATGAGCCTTGAATAAGATAAAATAATGAGATACGTGGAATCTTACGATGATAATCGAACATATGACCTTTTTATTGTTAGGTAAATGATGGTGCCACTGCGTGTTGGATTTATTAATTCATTTAACATATTTAAGTGCGTGTATATATCATGTTTACTATATTAATTACATTTTAGGTAAATTACACATTTAGATACATTTAAATTATATGAGTTAAACTATTATGCCAAACCGTAATTAGATGGATTATATTGAGTTAGATATCTCCAATTCAATTCATTTAATAGATAGATAGCGTAGATATGAAAGATTTCTCACCGGAAGATGTCGACACGAATTGCCATGTCAACGTCTCCCCTTAAATCCATCCCTGCTATCAGACAATATCTTTGAAAAATAGCTTCGAAATTAAAATATCTGTATATTTTAAAACCGAGTATTATTTAACTCTCCTTAATCCATATAATATGACCTCAAAATTATACATATAATTGAATTCGGGACCATTTATGCCGGCTATACATATGTCACGTGTTATATTGACATATGCAATAAATAAACACAATAAAACATACATATATATACCATTATATTATAAGCATATTATAAATACACTCGCGTCTATTATATATATATATATATATCAATTGGCTCGATCTTTATATATATATATATGTATATGTATAATTCAACACTTCTTGATTATATTAAGCAAAACGACGTATCCAACAATGGGCGGTGGATACGCACAAACATATATATATATATATATATATATAAATGATCGTGAAAGTTGTCCTAATTAGAGGGGATTCCTTCTCATTGGAGTCCGACCAATTGGAAGAAGAACATGAGTTTGCCTCAAATTTCAAATCCATCATCTCAAGTTGATGATCACGTAAACAACACTGAGTGGATTAACTAGCTATTTCCGGACTGAATGCCCGCCCCCCCTATATATAACCCTATATGTATCTATATATATAAAAATAATATATAAACTTGTATGGTTGATGAGGTTATCCTTTCTGAATAAAAGAAAAAATCGACATGATCATCTCAGGATTTCATGACATATTGTCGACCTAGCTGCGAGTTCAATGTCCACTACGAACATGTGCGATCGAGATGATTAAATATAGCTAGGATGAGTGACAAATGTGGTACTCCAAGTTACGTGCTTTTAATTTTCTCGTCGAGCTTGGATATTACGTGCGTGTATATAGGTATTTACACTCTTAAAGCACCCGAGCCTCCTCGATCGGTTTGAGTCATGTGAAAATCATGGTAAACTTCGATTAAGTACAGATAATTATCTGGATCCTACCACAGACAAGGGTCTCCTAAATGAAATTTACCATCGTACTGAACCCTAATCCTTTCATGTGTTTTCAAAATCATCCTCA
The DNA here is from genome assembly GCA_900006705.1 of Sonneratia caseolaris. Taxonomy (NCBI): domain Eukaryota; kingdom Viridiplantae; phylum Streptophyta; class Magnoliopsida; order Myrtales; family Lythraceae; genus Sonneratia; species Sonneratia caseolaris. The sequence goes on along the minus strand of CXYZ01013945.1, from coordinate 1,035,329 downwards.
GTTTCTCGTAGTAGGCGCTGGGCAAAGTGGAGAAGATCAGACGATTCAGACAGGATGATGAGACAGCTAGGATGACGTTCAGATGCAGCGTCGACGTCGGCCTCCATCTATGTCATAGATAAGTCGAAATTGATGGGGTCAGCAACCCTACAGCGATTCGTATCGACCGGTAGAGAAGAAGATGTACCAAAGGGGGTTACTTCAAAAGGAGAGTGCCCTCTTTTGTCGCTTTTTGAGTACCCATTTGTTCTTATGGAAACAGTTTGGACACACACGCACGCACAGAGAGTAGGAGATAATACATGATCGTCTCATCGATGTTCGAGAGGGAAAATTACGTACATGATCATCACATCTTCTTAATTAGTTCAGAAGCCAGTTTTGTGAATCTTAGAACCCAAACTTTGACCGGTTGGATACATTAATTTGGCTCATTCTCAATAGTCGATCAGTGTATGTATATAGTAGCAGCATGCATCAGGTACTACACACTTAATAGGATCGGATCGATCAAGGGTATGCGAGCGAATCTTAAACTGAATAGATCCGACCGTCGTCATATGCCACAGTACGCCCTGGCAGTCGGCTCTTTTAAACTAGGCAGCGTGGAGAAGTACCGGAGCAAACCGTAATGCTCGAACGATCTGAACTGCAGCGGGTGCTGCTCGTCGACCAGCTCTTCTGGGATATTAATCCTGCCGGTGTGGAAGGAGAACAGGCCGAGGGAGTACCTCGGAGACTTTTTCCCGGAGCCCGATCTGTCCATGACCACTCTGTGCAGGGCCGAGTGCACCCTCCCGTTGCTCCATGCCTGCCCAGAAAATCAATTAAGCTTAAACTTCACCGCTGGCATTTGATATTTTTCGACGAGAGCAGTGGATATGTGAGATCAAGAGGCCGAGAATGAGTTACCATTAACGCATCGCCTGCGATGACAATGAAGGACGACGGGGACGACTCGAACCCTAACCAGTCCCCACCCTTGGTCTTTACCTCCAACCCGTTAACTTCATTCTGATGAAGGACGGTGAGGAAGCTCTTGTCTGTGTGGACATCGCAGCCGACGTCCGTCTCTTGCGGGTTGGGGGCTCGATACTTCATCAGCCGGAGCATGTAAGTGATCGACCCGTCGTGGGAGTTGTAGTGCTCCTGCGGCACCCCGTAGCTCTCGAACAACATCCTCGCCACCGTGCGTTCCAGTTCCGATGTTTCTTTCGCGTACGAATGCACCGCATTGCTGCGAATAGATTTCAGATGCATAATTAAGCCAACCGAGGTTGAAAAGATCACTAGTGCGTTTGCAAGTGGGATGAAGTAAGTTAATTACCGGAAGCGGTCATTTCCCATGGGCCACATGAGATTCGTGAAGGTTTGAACCGAGTCTAGGCTCGTCGCATTATCGATCCCCGTCCCTTCGAGTAGAGGGAACAGCGGGTGGTGCCCACCGTACCCGTGGTAGGGCTTGTCGGAGACGTTCCGTGCTTTGACGTCGGCCGGTAGATCGAAGAGGCCCTCCATCTCGTGGAAGACTCTGCGGCGAAGGTCTTGTGAGACCTCATCGTAGATGGCCACAAAACAGCCGTATTCTTCTAGGGCTAGCTTGACCGTCGTGGCTGTACGGAGCCATGACTCCGTCTGAGGCCTAAGATCTTCTTTTTCCGAGAAATCTATGACGGGAATTTTCTGGAGAGTATCGGACAGGGAACCCATGATACCTAATGTTCTGTGCGTTGGGACCTGCTGAGATTTGGCTGGGTCGGAGTGTGCTCTCCTCAGCATTTATATATAAAATCGTATTCGCATAAATTGCGAGGATGCCCTTCAGAGATGAAGTCTCCACCGATTCAGTGTCGAGCATGACCCGTCCATTAAGAGATGCACGTCTCAAGACAAGAATTTACTCGAAGAATATATTTTTCTTACCTAAATTTTAGATTCAAATATGTACCAAGAGTCAGCCCAAACCCAAATCTAAATCACTCATATTTGATGGATTTCTAGATCTAAATATACATAGAGAAAAAAAAATGGAGCAAAATTGGTCAAAATCAAATGGGGGCGGCCCGATCGACCCCAGTGACGGTGTCCGGACCACGCCTGCCCACGTGGATCAACTTCTCAACCGGGTCACATCTTGGGGGTTCCTTCCATTAATATATAATTTTGTTAGTAGGCGTGGTCGAGTGGTTCGGCACTCATAATCCCAATGGGAGGACTCGAGTTCGAGTCCCACCTGCGGCAGGGAGCTCTTGACGCCTTAAATGGGGCGATCCGGATTAGTCAGCTGGACAAAGTCCATCTGGATACCGACAGTTTATACCAAAAAAGAATTTTGTTAGTGGGCGGGCGAAGACTTATGCGTGCGTGCGTGCATGCAGGCACGGCTGACTCAATCGAAATATGACGACGACGGCTTTGTTTTTAATAGGGAAGTCGGTGAGCTTTCTCCCTCCCGATTAGTCACACGGCATTGCAAACGTACAGTTTTCAACGCTCCTGATAGGAACCCAAGTGTTTTTCTATCGTCTCGTGTGCCCTCGATCGATAAATAAACATCTCAAAGAAATCCCAATTGGAAGAATCGAAGGATCGGCTGCGAGTTAGGAATAGATCCTCGTTAGAGCCTATTGGTATAGATTCGCTCACCTCGACCTGTCGGTCTAATTAGAGTTTGGGTTGGTGCTGATCCTGCGCAATGAGAAAAATCGTTATCGTTGCGCGCGGGGGGACCATCCTCAACATTTTATAGGGACGGTGGCGGGGTGGACCATCCTGGGTTGTTGTCCACTCACTCTATCTCAATAATCCCCAAGTAAACTCCATTAACAGCGCCGCATAAAATAGCAATGGGTGAAACTTATCGTAAAACGGTTGAGAAAATTAATAGAAATGAAGAGACAATTGAAGTCGAGGTCTATGATAGTTACAGTTTTCTTAAGACAAATTCAACTCCTCCCAGATGTGCTGAGCCGGTTTGGTCGATTGTCTCCCGGAATATGATGGCGAGACGAGTCGAGTCGAGTCGAGGACAGCAGGCGAACCAACGGATGGAAGAGCACCAAGACGAGTTCTTGTCGAGCAATCTGCTCAACACATAAGAAGAAGGTCGGGGTAACGGCTCGGCATACCAACTGGCACAAATAGCGTTTAATTGTCGGATTAGGTAGTGGTAAATGGCATTAACGGGCATGTCACTAGAACAGAACCGCCCGGGCTGAGCGTGCAACAGATAGCGAGATCTGGTATGCAGATCTTTCACTTCTGGTCTGCGTGATTATCAAAGTTACGTGATGAAGAAAAACAACAAAATGTTTATCTACTGTACGAGAATAAGGGCGCGGGCATATAGGGTTGCATCGGTGAAAATCGAACCGAAGAATTGTCGGTCTGATATAGAGAACACTTCTCTGGCTGCGGATCAATCAAAGTTGCTGACTAACAAAGCTAAGCATTTTTCTCATCGCCGCTGGAAACTGAACACCTTCATCGAAACCGCAAATGTGGTGGCGAACAGGATGGTGAATCCGACAACCACGGCTGCAACCACTCCAAGGAAATCGTGTCTGTACCCAAGATAGACTCTCACGTACTCTTCCACAGTTTGGCTGCTGCTCTCAAGGGGTGTCTTTATGTCGCTGAACTGCGACGCCACCAGCCCGTACAAGGTCCAAGAAACGGGACATGCCCAGCAGTACCATCTCCACCAGAACGGCATCCTCTGTTGTTGGGGATTGTACACATTCGAGAATCAAAACTATGTTCAAGATCATTAAAAGGAAATAACTTGTGATCTGGTTTTCCTTTTTTTTTTGGTGTGGGGGTGGGGGAATTACCGTTCGTGGGACGATGAATCCTGAGAAGAGGTTCCACAGTCCGTAGAAGGCGCCACAGAAAATGATGGCGATATGGTGGTTAGGGGTCATGGCCACAGCCATCATGCCATAGAAGGTGAAGTAGAGCAATGTAAAGTACATGAAGAAGATGTACCAGAAGAACTTGGCAACCGTCCACTCGAATCCAATCATCGCATACACAATCAACCCATATGTCAATGCTTGTGCAAGGATGTATGGGATTTCAATTAGAACCTGCAAGCATGAAGAATTCGATTATGATAAGTCGACAAATAAAAGATTGAGCCATGGATTATTTGCTACGAGTCCTCCAACTTGATTTCCATTTTCTCAGAGGCGCATAACATCCTGTATTTGTGAATAAGGTAAGGATCTTTTGCTCATTTTCACCTGTGCTAAGGCATATGGCAAGGCTAAGTACATTCCGGCAGCTCGTTCCCTGTAGAATACAGTCCGTTCAACTGACACTACGTGCTGCACTGATGAGCAGTTCTGGATACCGAGGAACAGAACAGCGGCATACATGGAACCCATTGCATTGGTGAGATCTTGCTTCGTTTTCCTGAAAATTGAACAACAGGAATTCCGTTAACAGGAACATGGGATTTCTTTCCAAGAGACAGGTAACTTAGGGTTTGATAATTCGACAACTAGCAGCTTACCTTTGGGATCCGAGGTCCCAGAACATTGTCCCGAACATAAGAGCAATGACGGTCGTGAAGAGGAATCGAACGGCCGTGTAGGGCGGATTTCTCCAGTAAGACCAGCTTTGCTTCCATAGACAGGCCACGCACTGTGCAAAGAATGACTGAGAATACTGTGTTGGGAAGCAGAGGTCCTTCGAGCCAGGAGCAGGTACACTCAGTTCCTTGATCAATGCCTTGTTCCTCCTGACAAAAGAAAAACAACATTCCACAACTTAATGTCAACTCCTAGTCTTCGGATTGTTGATGTTGTCAGCACAAATATGGACCAGAAAATTCACCTGTACAAGTCTGATTGTTTATACAGTTCAGTGAAGTCGACACCGAGAGCCATTTCCTGTGCAGGGGTGGTAACATCAAGCATCCATGTTGCCGGATTATACCCATCTTTAATCTTGTTGACCCCTTCAATTCCCTTTTAAAATCAAATGAACACAAGAATGATTCAGCAAAGGTCGTAGAATCAAAGGACTTCTTTCTTAGGTTGGGTTTTAGGTTGATCGTTACGTATTCATACCTCGAAGTACTTTATCAGTTGACTTGAGTTTTGACCCAATGGACCGACATATATTTCTTGCCCTCCACGCTTCATGAGGAAAAGCTGTAATCCCATTTTTAAAATGTGCAGTTAGTCCAACAGATTTGCGGTAAAAGAATTACTTCTTTGTAATCCGCAGAAAGTGAGAGATGTCTCCTTTTGCTTGCCTCGTCAAAGGCTTCGAAGATGTCAATACTTGGCTGATGGATTGTGCAGACAACTGTTCTTCCAGTGTCCACGGTGTTTCGGACAGTTCTCATGACAATTGCAGCAGCTCTAGCATCAAGTCCTGAGGTGGGCTCATCCATGAAGATTATGGACGGGCTTGCTACCAATTCAACTGCTATCGTGAGCCTCTTCCTCTGCTCAGTAGAGAGACCGTTCATCCCCGGTAAACCAACCAATGCCTCCCTCAGTGGATTAAGTTCCACGAGCCTCATTACTTCTTCTATGAACATCTGTAATTAACCCGTTTCAGGGTTCAACCTAATTTTAGTATTTGTGTTCAACTACTTTCTCATCGGCCTCAGCCAGTTGGGAAAAGCTTGAAACTTTGGGAAATTGGGTGGTGGGCAATAAGTATTAACCTTTCGGGTGTCAGTGTGGACTCCAGGTGGCAGACGAAGCCAAGCAGAGTAAAGCAGGGACTCGTACACGGTCACATGAGGGGAGTGGATATCATTCTGCTCGCAGTAGCCCGCAATCCGGGCAAAAGTTTCCTGCTTTTTCGGATACCCGGAAATAGTAATGTTGCCCTCTATGTACCCTCCAGTCTTCCTACCGGCCAAGACGTCCATAAGGGTAGTCTTACCAGCGCCACTGACGCCCATGAGAGCTGTGAGGACTCCGGGCCTGAAAGCACCGCTCAATCCCTTGAGGAGCACCAGCTTGTCCTCCGGAACACCTTGACTCTTCATTTCCTGTACAGAGATTCCATATGGGAAGAGTAAGTTTTTCTTTCTGGCTACTGCTACTTAAAAGAGTCATTCTTCTATCTGATCAACCTGAAAAAGATCAAAACAATCTGTGTTGACTTTCTACTTTGGCAAAATCTGTTTTTGCATCAGAAAGTTGACTTTTGGTTTCATTTCAAGGAAGAACGATCCAAGCCAGGACCAGATAAGCCGTGCCAACTTTTGAATTCACGGTATTTTTATTTTTGTGGCAATCTAGCTTACCTCGGGCATATCAACAGAGTACTTAATTTCATCAAAGGTTATAGAGTGCTGTTCAAATGGAAGAACCATTCCTCTTCTTCCATTAGCATGGAAAGCAGTTTGGTGCCTGGTATATGAAGACCTCGTCAAATGTCTGCTTCCCATCTTAACCTCTTCCCCATTTTCTGCAAGTAAGAACAAGGGAATCTTTGGTCACTTGACATGGTAGATAGCCCACAAAGTATCTAAAGTAATCCACTTCTCAGACCAGACCCACCTGCTCGAACTGACATTGCAGTATCTCCCCTGGTGGATTCTGCATCATCCGACTTAACTGTCTCTGATTTTTCAAGAGCTGCAGGATTTTGCGTGTACTTTTTTAGTTACCAAACATTTTTCCATATAGTAATAAATAGGAGAAACCCAATGACATTGCTTACGGTTAAGATAAGTCAGAGCAATTGAGAAACCAAAGTTGAAAACTATTATGAATCCAAACAAAGCTCCAGCTCCAATCCAGTACCAGTAAGCGCTGGTGAAGAAGCCGCGGGATTTCAGGACTTGGATTCCTAGTGGTTCAGTCAAGTTAACAGGTGCCTAAGGAACATGAAACATATCAATAATGTCGTACCTGCTAAGTCGGATCATTTTGTGTAGAAAAGAAGCGGAAAAAGAAAAGATATACTAACATGGCTCCAACTCTTCCCCAAGAACTCGTTCACAACAATCGCATTTTGCCCATACATCAAGGGAGACAACCAGTAGCCCCATATCCACCATTTCTTCACTTCCTCTGGTGTTACAATGGACATAGGAAGAGTTAATGACAAACACAGGAAATAAGTTCAGTTTCAATGTGATCAAAGTTTTAGAGATTTGCCATTACCTCGGGAGAGGACGACTCCACCCAGTGCAAAGAGATTGAGCAAAGCAAAGGAACCGAAGGTGTTTGCAACAATCATGTTCCTTGCCACCGCACCGATCAATCGGAACAGCCCTGAGGCCATCTGATTGACAAGTACTAGAAGAAGGTACTGCTTAAATAATCTGCATATTGAGACGTGCATTCTCATTCGATCTCTTTTATGGAATGGGAAATGTGAGAGTTTGATTATAACTCAAGTTTGTCCGTGACTTTCTCACCTTCCAACATAGGGATCAAAGCCGATCAGATAGTAAGTGGTGAAAACCCAAACGCCTACTTCCACAAATGTGATGGGAACTTTTAGTATCCATGTTGGGAGAGCATAAGTCCACGATGGGTAGAAAAGCAGATCCCTCTGCTTATAGAAGATGGGAAGTCTAGCGATCGTCATTGAGAGCTCAAGCATGGCATTGAACATAATCGTAACAACCGAGAAAAACAAAGCTCCAATGTAAACCCCTCCGTCAGTGACATTATCTCGGTGCATTTTGGTCCTTAGGAAGAGCGTTGTTGCAACGAAAGCCATTATTGATAGCTATGAACAAGGCAACAAAAAGTTGAATAAGTTGTAGATGAGCATAATCTCATGCCCTTGTCCACTGGCTTCTGAAAGGGTTGGGAGCGACAACCAGTAAACCAGATCTTCAAGTAGGTTCTTACTTGGAAAAGCTTGAAGATGTAAACAAATGAATTCCTCTTCATGAGCAAGTACTCTCTTGAGATGTTAGCCTTCAAGAGTTCTTTCTTTCCAACACCATATCTTTGCATCGTCAGGGCAGCTGGGTGGTTCTTGTTCCGGTCAAATGGAATTGAGAGCTCGTCCCTGAGCATTTTTCCAGCATGGGATGATGGGAATGCCTTTGCGAATTCATGAACAGTCACAAAACGGTAAGGCTCATCCCTTCTTGACCAGTACTGCTGCTGATCCTTCCTGGATGTCACCTTTAAAAGAAAACCACTGAGCATATCAAAATCTTCATTTAATCAATCTTCTCCTTTATAGCAAGAAAGAAGAGAGAAGAACATGTCTCAGCCTACTTCCTGCAAGAAATCGGCAATGCCTTTCCTCTCAGGACATTTGAATCCCATGGACTCAAAGAAGTCCAGGACCAGCTCCCGGGGACCGTGATACACTATCTGCCCATCAGATATAAGGACAATATCATCGAACAGATCATACATCTCTGGTGCGGGCTGGAGAAGAGATATGATGGCTGTGCCATTGAGGATGTGAACAATCTGTCTGATCGAGTTCACAATCTGGTAGGTTGTGGAGCTATCAAGACCGGTCGATATCTCATCCATAAATAGCGCCTTCACCGGTCCCATGAGCATTTCGCCTACCAAGCACCAGGCATACATTTATTGCATATATATTCCATTAGTTCGAAAACTGGAACTTGATACATATTGTTAAGCTTTTCCATTTTTCTTCTGCTTCTTACCGGTGGTAACACGCTTTCTTTGTCCACCTGAAATGCCCCGCAACATTTCATCCCCAACCATAGTATCTGCACAGACCTCTAGCCCTAGAATCTGAAAACAAAAAGGTGAGGAAAACGGTTTACCTGATTTTCATCATTGAGGTAAAACAAGATATTGGTTGCTATACAGTCAGTTGACTATTACCTTGAGCACATAATCTGTGATCACATTAGCCTCTTGACCTTCTGTTGCAGCTGCCTGTGGAATTGGACATAATGAATTAGGATCTGTGTATTTACATTGTCAAGAAACTCCTACAACTTTGACATCTATCCGTTCCGATAAGAAAATGTGTGGAAGTCCCAGGTCCATCTCAGTTTCTTTCTGCAGATTTCAAAAAATAAGTGCTTGCCTTCATGTAAATATCTATGTCGGGGTCAGGTTTTATGTTGGCAGCCTTCTCCCTCCTAGACAACTCTGCCAACATATCTGCAAATGGGCAAAGTAACAACAGAGAAAATCTAAAATTCATTGCCATCCTCAAGAACCTACTACACTAGAACAGGATGAGCCATACCATATCGGGACCCAACACCCTGGCACCGAGCTGAGAAGGCCAGGGTCTCTCTGACGGTCATTTCTCTGATATGGAGGTCGTGTTGGCTGATGTAAGCTGCTGTTCTTTGGGGCACAAACTCATTCAATCCATGCCCGTTATATGTCACCCTTCCAGTAGTCTGAGTAACAGAAAGATGTTCAAACTTTAGAATGGATGATAGCTTTCGAACCCTTTCAAATAGTATTAGCTCTATAATTTCCGGTTCTCAATCCATGATATGAGAGCCATTCCGGGGCCATTCATGTTTCAACATTGGAAAATGCCAAGCGTGTACTTCTTCATGAAACTTAATTTATCCCAGCTGCTCTGGTTGAGAAAGTCAGGGAAATTTCGGTTTGGCAGCTGCCGATACAGGGTTAGGCAAGCTGAAATTTGGCAGACAATTATGAACCTTTAATTGCGAGCCAATCCTCCCAGCCAGGGCCAACAGGAGTGTCGTCTTCCCTGAACTTGGAGGACCCAGGAGCAGAGTCATCCTGCAGATTGGAGGCAAACAACACTTTCAAAAAAAAAAAAAAATCAGCCTTGTTTTCTTTGTTATCATTATTTTATTGTGGTGAAGAATTTCGCTTAGATTCTTCACCTGCAAGGTTTAATGATCCCACTGACATCCTGAAGGATGGATATGTGCATCTTCTTACTGGGAACTATGTGCAAGAAATTCAAGAATCCCTGGACCAATGCATTCAACCAAAAAGAATTAGCATCCCCAGAAGAAAACCAAAGTAAAATGAAATGAAATTAAGGGATTAATAAAAAGAAACGCAAATATAATTAAGATTGAAATGCATCTATAAAGGTTTTGAATGTGTGTGATTCTCGTCTGTGTATACCTCAAGTATGTTGAGGATGAAATTGATGAAGGTGGGGAGAGCTCTGCCTCCGGTGTGGGCCTCCGTCTCCACGCTCAGGTGCTCATATCGGACTTCGATCGTGGGCAGTTCAATCCCAACCCTGAAATTCAAATCCACCCCAAGAAATGAGGGCAGCACCCGTCAAAGATTCAAATTCGAACACAGAAGCCTCGTAGACAGAAAGCCTGGAATCGTATGAAACGTTAGATGTCCGGTGAGAACATAAAACAAATGTCCTAGACCAAGATGAACTATCCCACAGTTCTTTCGGTGGTGAAATTATGAGGTATACTCAGTCTATTGGTTTCAGCTTCACCCGGCCAGGAGGTGCTTCAAATCGGTTTCTCGATTCTGTGATGCGGGTAAAGTCAGGCTCATGTGGAGGGTAGTTTCCCGGATGAGCTAGTAGAAGGAAGATGGGACTACAACAGTACTGGGAGTTCACAGTTGAGAATCGAATCAAGACCTCTTAGTTGTGCACTTACAGTTTGCTAGAAGAATAGCTGATTTAAAATGGCACCATCAGCTCTCCTATTTTAGGGGATCATGGATGGCATCTTCTACTGTTTTCCTGTGTCGTCAATTTATCTCCACTAAAATGAGGGAAATGAAATATTGCTTACCGTACGTATAAACATCTAAAGCCACTGATGACGATTACAGCCAGCAGTCATATTAGCTAAAGCTAACACTTCCACAAGACGAGTCTGTAGCCGGGGGAACGAACCAGTTACCTGCTGATGCGGTCCTTGAGCTTCATCAGGAACCTCTCATTGTCCTCCTTGGCATCCTTGATGAGCCTCTCGATGAGGGTGTGCCGCTCCTGGATGCCGAGGCGGTGGATATCGACCTCGTGGCCGGCCCCTTGGGAGGCAGTGAGGATCCCCTTCCTGAGCCGGTGGAAGGTCGGGAGCTTCTCAAGGACGGCCCACCTGAGGGCCTCCTCATCGTCCTCCTCTTCCCTTGAGGACCTCGAGAACGCCTCCATCCCGGCGTTCCTCCACACCGAGCTGGAGCTGCTGCCCGTCCTCCGTATGCTGTTATCGGCCCTGCATATATCCCCACCCTCCATTATCGGGAGCTACTGAACACCTTCCTGGTCCCCGCCCCCCCCCCACTTCGAGCAGAAACACGGAAAAAATGAAAAACGAAGCAGAAGAGCGAAAGAATGAATGAGACGAGGTCCTCCTCCTGATGTTGTTCAAGGTGTGGTTTCTGGTCAGAGAAGATATAAGAGTGACTAGTGAGGCTTTATATAGGAAACGCAAGGCGGAGAGCGTGTAGTGCTCTTTGAAGACGCGCGAATAGCTTGCGGCTCTTTCAAAGTCAGAAGCCGATTTTCCATTTCCCATTTCACTCATCGGAAAACGTTTTCCCTTGTCCTCCTAGCCTGTCATCTTCTAGAAAAATGCCGTGCTCGGCATGCAGCCGTCTCACTCCTCTCTTTTCTGGGTAAAATTTTCTTGTCTTCCATTCATTCTGATGTTCATTTCCACTTGCAGACGGTGAGTGCAGGAACGTTTTCCCCTTCAGCAGAACAACTACGAACGGAAGCTTCCGACCCAAGGTTCTCCACGTGCGCTTTTAAACCAAGAAACTTTCCATAGCCAGAGCCCCCTCTTGCCCGGTCGACCCTAGTTGACCAGAAAACAGATGGGTCAGTCAGACCATTTAAGCTTTTCTTGTGGATATGAGCTCGTAACGTACTTCAAGATTCCCGTTCTCGAGTATGTCTATCAATATTTTCGATTTCGAAGATGATTTCCCGCTTCATCACCCAAAGGGAAGACAAAAATTACTAATTCGACCCCGTCACATCCCCAGAATACACAAATCTGCATCGGACAACGGCTTTTAATTCACAAAATTCTAATATCATCCTTCGATGTCGTTTCTTCGGTATACCGAACTCATGGGGAAAGATATGGACTCTGACCTTCCGTTACAGTGACGATGACGACGCCATGCCCATGCGACGGGTAATATTCAGTGCCATTGCTAACCAACCGATGTTAATAGTGAAAATAACCGATTCTCTGGGGGGTTTTCTTGGTAATTTAGGCGATGCTCTAAAGTATGGGAATTTATCTAGTAGTGGCTTTTGACTTTCAGTTAGGCTCGTAATCGAACTAATAAAAGCAGCACAGGCACTGTCCCGTCCACTCTGATCCCAGAATAGCTTTCATCAATCGTGATTTATGAACCGGTCCTACCTGCAAACCACACCCGATCCTCTCCTCCTCTTTCATTTTTCTTTTTTTTTTTCAAAAAATTGAATAAATTCTGACTAATTCGTAAAGAAAAGATGGTTAAAAAGGTTTTTTTTCCTCCGAAATTTTACGGGCCAAAAAGTGATTACGGCATTTCCAGTCTGTGTGGATCGTGGGCATGAATGAGAAGACGAATTTGATACGGAACATCGTGTTGAAGTGGAATTTCATTATTGAAATAACAATAATTATTTAATTTTTATCATTATGATAATGAGAATGCCCCCCGCCCCAGGGAAAAATAAAAAGGGACACGTGGCTGGACCTAAATTAAGAGTTATAGTGGTGCTTACTTATTATTTTCAACTTTTATATTAAGAGATTTTAAATTTAATAATAAATTTAATAAAGGATATCCCATTCATGTTCATGTCCCCATTTTAGCACGGCAAGTCATGAAATTCTTATTGTTCTTTTTCTTCCTTCCTCTTCCTCTTTTTGCCCCTATTTTATTCTAATTAGCCTGCGAACACCTTATTTAATTGGGGAGATTTCTTTTTTTTTTTTTTTATCTGCTCTGTCAAGCTTTATAAATTGATGCTAGAGCTATTCGGGCAAAAAGAAAAAAGAAAATTTAAAAATTGAAAGGTACTTAGGCCAAGAGATTGTGTAAAACTCTTGAATAAATAAATGCAGAGGATTAAATAGAGCGGAAGTTTGGCACTCCTTTCGGCTGATTAATTAATGCTCCTTCCCGAATTCCTCCTCACGGAGCGGGCACTGGCCTGAAAACCCACGGAATTCGCCTAGAGAGAGACGGGAATAGGAAGAGTACTCCTCTGGAAATCTCAAGAAGTGAGAAAGAGAAGAACAAACGATGAGACGGAGACATCCGATTTAACTTGGAAAACTAATCAATAAAAGAAATACAGAAGAGGAATCCTACGGGAATAATAATAATAATAATAATAATAACAATAATATTACAGAGGGCAAAAAGTAATAATAATTTCACCTGATTTTGCTATCGGCTGCTTATATATCGTCCGCAGTCTTTGAGGACACGGACGATTCTCTTTTCCATTTCGAGAGATGTGTACGACTTCGGACATAAACTTGAAGCACAGAGATTCCAGGTGAGCAGCAGATCCCGAGCTCACTGGCGACAGTAATCAATCATACACAGTATAATGGTTACCCAGAACATGAGAGTTTATGTCGGATTTATGGATCCCAACAAGAATGAATTAAGGATGGAGTGCGGAATGAATCTCAACAAACTACGATCCCCTTCTCTGAGCCAAACCCAGCAGAAGCCTACCGCTGCTGACCTCTGTTTAAGATGTCAAGTGGCCCGATCTACTAAAGCAGAAAGGCACCGAGAGTTGCCTTACCGACAACCCTTGAGCTTCGGTCGAATCCATGAGAAGCCACCTGATACGTGGAGTTTTTGGCTCTCGTTAATTAATGACTAATCAAGAGAGAGAGAGAGAGAGAGAGAGTTTTCTCAACAGCCTAGAGAAGAACCACAGTGTCGCTGGTTATGCCAGGTAGGTTACGTAGAAACCATTTATTTAGAGAGATTCTGTAGAAAAACTTATCCTCACCATATAAGACAGAGCAGCATAGCGTTCCTCATTCAAATAGAGAGGCTTCCCCCGACGCATTTCTACATCCTGACAGTAACACAACATGTGCATGTTGCGGGTGAGATTTTAGAAAGATATCAATGAAATGCAACCAACGATGAGTACTTAAAGGCGTATTAGTAGTACCATTGTGACGGGACAGAGTACGGTACCAGTAACATAAAAAATGCAGCTAAATTGCAAACATAATTTACATTTCTCACGTGCCCTTAAATACCTCCTCTCAACTACTATCTACGAGCCAGTGTATTTTATTTCCAAGCTTGGACGAGTGGGATAATTAACTGCAAGTCAGTCTCCCAAATTCAGAAATACTAACTGAGAACGAACTTCGCATTTTTCTTCCGTGCTCAGGTGATACCTAAAACCATGAGCCCACACGGTTGCCATGTACATTTTCACTTCAGACTCAAAAGGTTAAACTCATAGGTGGTGTTAACCAATTTATTATATTTCCTGGATTTTCTTGTCAACTTCATGATGCATGATTTAACTCTTTCCACATGGCATACTGAGAAAGAGCGAGTAGATGATTCAGATTTTCATTCAAGCTCAAAAGTCCAGACTCAGATTAATAATTTGAAAATGATCAAGTGGATAGATCTGTTATTTTGGGAGTCCAGATGATTCTTTGCATGTCCTATCTTGTTGGAGCAAGTTACTAACTAATAGTGCATGGAAAGCATCTAAATACTGCAGAAGAAGCCAATCTACCTCTTCACCAAAAATATCTAGATATGGAGATGGCCAAGGTGCCCGCCTTGCAGATCTTTGCAGCAAGATTGTCGTTTTCTGCCAGAACAAAGACAATGAATCAGTATCTGCAATTAGTTACAAAGACAGGAAATTCATATTAGTATTTGCAGAAAGCCCTACCCGGATCAGCAGGAACACACCAGTACCAGCACCACAGACAGTTGCATGACTTTGACATCCATTTTCCCTGCATTATCCAGTTAAAGTAAATCTATCTAGTCTAAAGATAAATAAGAATTTGATACATTTACATTTCCCCCACCACCCCCCCAACCAAAAAAAAAAAAAAGAAGGAAGTTAAATCCTGATGTTCATGAACAAGATCAAACCCGCAGCAATGTTTCCAGCTCGCTGAGCATAATCCACCACATAACAAGCACAATGCCGGCTCCCCCAAAACAGACTTGCAGTTCAGGCAATGCTGCTTTACATACCTGAAATCCTTAGTTAATACTGGACTAAAAATCACATTTTCAGAGAAAAATGTGGGAAAGAAGAAAACATTACAGCAGTGAAAACAACCAAAGAGAACCACTCAATGAAGAATGTGTCAACAAACCTTGGCAAGAGATCCTGGTATAGGTGTGGCAGATCCATCAATTTAAAAGGAGCTGCAGGGGTGCAATGTACAATCCAATTGAATCTACGAGGTTCAAACACCTTCATGAAGTGACATAACCATCTTTGAACCAGATGTTGAAAATTTGCATCCCCAAGAACAATATCAACTGTAGGAATCTTGAACATTTTTTCAAGCTCCTGAACCTCTCTGAGCTCAAGGACATCAGAAGTGCCATCCATGTCATCCACATCTTTAAAAGATGTATCTAATTGGCAGTCCATATCAGAAAATGATCCAGGTGCTGAAGAACTCACCAGCTTCCACAGCAAGGCACACCTCCGCAAGTAAGGGAAAGTGAAACTCCGAATTGTTTTTCTTACATTGCTAGAGTAGTCCATGTGATTGGAGATAAAATACTTGTCAAGGCATTTAGACTTGGTCATCAATTTAGAGATGCCAGAAATCAGACAACCACTGGAATCTAATTCATCTTGCTTGAATCCATATTTTCCAGCATATGTAACTATAACCTGCATAATCAAATAGAATAACATAACAGATGTAACTTTACAGTATATGTACACGAGTATCTATGAGGGGGGTAGATTGAAGTCGTCCTAAAAAGATCAAGGAAAAAAAAAGCCAATTACACACCTGAGCAACAGAGACTGCATAGAAGATGTGCACAAGAGACAGAAAGGACTCCCCACTAAATAGAAACGGGAAAGGAAGACAGAAGAGAACCCACATCAATGATGAGAAAGGGTCATGAGCAAGGACTGGATCAGCAGCACGTTTCCAGAACTGGGTATCAACATATGACATTTCCTTCTCTGCATCTTTTAAAATCCAAAATATATTACCTACAAAGCAGAATGGGAATGCATCAGCTTGTGAGGCACATGTGAGGTTCAGCATTTTTTTGTTACGTATGTGAAGCTCAACTGTATCATCACAAAATTGCTAATTCTTTGCCGAAGCATATTTTGACTGCAAGAAAGAAGATGGTAGATGGATTTCTTCTTTTATTGGATAAGTTGAAATATGGATACCACAGTCACCGCAGAGAAGAGAATCTACTAAAGGTATTAAGTAGTATCAAAATGAAAATTTTGCTTAACAGACAAAAAGAAAACATTGATAGCAGAATACCTTGTCGCTCATTAGCATTATTTGGATAATCTGAAGAGACTCCAGTGCAGATAGAATCTGCAAAGAGCTTGATACCTCTGAACCTTTGAAGGACATCTCGAGCATTCTCAGTCCTTGTGCTCTGGACAATTTTTAGAAACAAGGGCAGAACAAATTTTCCAGAAGAAATTAGTTCCTTGTATAAGGCATCAAGAGAAACATTTCGTTGAAGAAAAGTCCTTCCAGAGCGAGCAGATATTTCTGTTGATATAAGGGAGTAGCGAAGAGTATCCCACATAATAACAGAGTGGCTTGTCCTCGCCGACCCCAACAATTTTTCCTGTTTTCTTGGAAAATACATCTTTGACAGCACATTAATAAATGATTTAAGTCTCAGCTTCAATTGTGCATTACTCTGAAAGGAAATGGCCTTAAAGATTTCACCCTTTTTAACCATCTCAGCCACAGATTGCAATAGAAACAGGGCCCGTGGAATATGAAGGCCAGTAACATCATTCCTTGCTTCCAAAGGGCACTGGGAAAAATTAAGGCTTGAACCGAGAACATGTTCCCAGGCTAATCGAGAAGCCGGTGGTACAGCAGGCAAGACAGAATTTGCAAGCCGTCGACAAACAGGGCAGAGAAATTCACCCTGCCACCAACAACATGAGTGAAGATATAATAATCCAAAAAAAAAAACAAAAACAAAAATAAGAAAAAGATTTTCATCAACAGCCACAAATGGAAGAGCACCTGATCTAGATCCAATACATGCCCCCCCTCAAATACAGTTCTCTGAATATATCTGTTCAATGATTCAGCAAAACAATTCAGAGCATTAAGGAAACATCTAGTCATCTTAGAATCAGAAGAAGATTGCAGTGGAGAGACAAAAGGATCATAACAATCTGTGCTGACTTTATTTTCTTAACTTGAACATGAAATATAAACACTCAGAAGCAGATTTAGAGAAATTGTAAAATGATTTACTTATCAGAAGATTAATCAAGCTCTAAGCATTAGGCAGATAGATTATGCATAAATGTCTTCAAATTCTCTGAAAACTTAATTGAGAGTAATGATATAAATGACCTACCTTTCCTTCAGTGACGATAAATAGCGATCTAGACACTCCTGATGTACAACATGACCACATGAAGATAGATAAACCCCATCGCAGTCTACAGGACTGAATCCATCAAATGCCAACTGATATACTGCAGATCCCTCCATTGCCTCGTCATTACTGAGACTTTTAGAAGCGGAAGGGTTTTCTGCTCTCTCTCGTGAAAGACAAGCAATGTATTTTCCAAACAGAATATTTTCAGCATTTGACAGTTCCCCTACCCCTTGTGTTGCTGAAAAATTAATGCCTACAACTGATCCTAAACATTGTGGATTAGAGTGCAGAAATTCCTTGATAAAGAGAAACATATCTTGCTCTAATGTCTCGAACTTGTATTCACTGCTCTCCTTTTTATCCTTTGATATGCATGGCAGGCATACATTCCTTATTGAAGGAAATTGAGCCTTGAAAAACTCTAAAAAGGCATCCACTTCCCCAGGATGGCCGTAAGAAGTGAACTTACTAGTGGCATTTTGAAACAATTTGCCCAGTTGTGAATTAGAAATGGCTTCTGGAGCACTTGCTACAGGAGCAATTCCACGTTGATTGCATTCCTTGCTGTCCATAGAGGGTATGTGATAGTTATCAGGCTGTCGAACCCTGTCCCATGACAGTGGACCTTTGTCGACTAGACTTGCAAGCCTTGATTTCTAGTTCGAAGAACAAATTTCACATTATTTTAATTTTGACACAATAAAACAAAGCCCAGAAACAGGAGAAAAGAGATAGCATCATACCTCAAGATGAATCAAGAAAGAGAGTGGAATCTTGGAGGTGAAATCATGACAAAGACAGCATACATCTTGAGCAGACTCCAGTGTGTCACCTGTGGCAACTGGCTGATTAATCTCTTGCGCAGAGGATAAAACTTTGTCTGATGAATCCATGCTAGCCAAAAATTTTAACTGCTCTGCTCTCATCTTTGCCTGCAAAAAAGTCTTCAATGAGAATGAAAAATTGAACCATACAGAGATGTCTTTCACTATTTGACCAGGCTCAGATCCATCCAGCCGGCAGCCAAATGTGGAGAAGAATCTGGGGACTAACAATTCCGTACGTTCATCTCTACTAGGCCATATATTCTATCAAAAAGTCCATCTCCAAGGTTCTTGCTAAAACTTCAGGAGTAGCCTATGCATTGTAACAAATATAACATAGTGCAACTTAATAAATATTGCCCAGCTTCAGATATTGATGCTAAAAGTGCAGTACCAACAAACATCACAGTATAACCTTATGATGGACAAATAGAAGAAAAAATGTTATGGTCCATCCAACTGCTCTAATATCTAGGGTTGTCATCTTGTGTATACAGTGTCATATTCAATTATTTGTTTATTACTTTGCTTTGCTTAATATGATACTAAACAAACGACAGAACTAGCAGTTTCCTATACTGCTTAACATCCTACCATTATAGCAGCCTGCTTCTCTCGAGCTTTTGCCTTGCATTTCTCACCATCAGAACCCAATCGTGGACTGACTGCATGAATGTTTGAAGGTGACTGAGCCATATTGTTTATGAATTCAGGTGCAAGTTGCTGCAATTTAGCCATGCACCTAGAATCAAGCTCTGCGCACTTTTTCAGTAGGCTTTCAATAAAAGAAGATAGGTCACAACTGCCCACATCCAGGAGGCCCCCTCCTTCTCTCCTATGCAACTTCTTCAGCATAACAAGAAGGGACAACAAGTTCAGCTCACCAAAACCATGTGTTAATCCATCATCAACTTCTTCAGTAGCGAAGGCCAATACTGGTAATGAATTGCCAGAATTAAATGAGATAGTATTTGACTCCCTCAGTTGAGAACAAACATCCAATGAAAGAGAGAGCATATGCAATGCTGGTATAAGGACAGTATCAGGTGCCCGAGATTCAGATGGTCTATCATTGAAAACAGCATGAAACAGCACAGCACGTATTACTTGAAGTGTCATTTTACAAGTGGCTACTCCAGAAATTCTTGACAGGGGTTCATAAATGGAAGTCCACCTGGGCAACTGAGCTGTTAATGCTGACACATTGCAGAATTGCACGTATCTTTCTTCTGCTAGCTGCAGATCTCTCAAGTTCCAACGAGTATGATATAAATCCAGTTCTTTCCAATATGGCCATCTCAGTGAATACTTGCCCTAGGAAAGGATGAAATGTCAAAGTAAGTTATTCTCCAACCTATCAGCAAGAAATCAAAAGAAAAGGGTAATTGAAAGGGGAATAATTCCAACCTGGTTGTAGTCAGAGGGATTCGAATATAAAGCAACCATGTCTAAAACTTCTTGAAGCTTGGAAAATTTCGCAAGGTCACGGGGGAGAGCTTTCACAAGTTGACTACGAGTGGCATCTCCAGTAGCCAACTTATAAACTAGCTCTCTTCTCAAGCTTTCAGCAACAGATTGACCGCAAAATCGCCTCTCTTTGACTATTTGAATAAGAAGAGTGAGCATTTCTTGCACAAGAACTGGCTCATACCTGTTAATGGCATATTTCATGCTTATTAGACTAAGATAAACTATCCATGCTATCCAGTAATATGATGACGCCAGCAGAAAATTATAACTCCAAGACAGAAAATCATGGGCTTGACTAGAAATATGACGTGCACTCTGTAATATCTTTGAAGTGCTTTCTGCAAACATTGTTTAGTAGAAAGGAATGATATACTTGCAGACAGAAAGATATCGTAATGTCAGTCTAAAATCACAGCTGTTCAAGAAAAGTACATACTCGTTAGCCCGTGATGAGCTCAGAGAAAGGTAGTTTAAGAGCCCAAAACGTTCTACAATCCTCCTGACATAGAGATCTGGTGGAGCCAGAGCAGCACAGAACTGCATCATAAAAAGGTCAGCATCCAAACCCTGCTCAGGCCTGCAATAGTAAAGAAACAAAAGTATTTTCATGAGAAAAATGTTTCCCTCCAGTACTTGCAAGAATGAGCATTCCAGGCAAGAAGGATAGAAAGACATATAGATGTAGTATACAGAACATAAGGAAATAAAGATGAATATTTCTTGCAGCTAAAGCAGATTAATACCATCGAACAGAACGATACCACTCACAGGACAACAAAGCAGTCTCCCCATTTTTCTTCCACATTCCTGCACGAACCTCTGCAACAAAGACCCTAATGCGCAATGGATGTTCCATGATAAAGGCAGAAAAACCTAAAGGATGAAATTTGCCCAGGATATGCTCAAAGAAGTCGGAGGAACTTGCTGATAGGCTTAGAGAGATTGGGATAGTAGATTCACCATAACAATGCTTAAGAGCTCTCCATAGGAGCAGTGAGAGCAAACGATGCAATGGAATGTGAACTGATAAATCTTGAGAACTAACATCATATATAATATTTGGCCACTCGGACAGACCCAACAATTGCATTGTCTGCAACTCTGGAGTATGTTCATATTCCCCAATACTACTACTTTTGGAGCTTGCCATGGAATCAGAATATGAATGACCTTCATTTGTCAGCATTAATTTAACTTCCCTTTCAAAATCTTCATCCTCTTCCAAAGCCATAATAACATCATGATCTTCTGTTTTTGATCGCTGAACCACCTCTGGACTGCTAAACCTACCAAATACATATCTTCCCGTTCTGGTCTTCAATAACTTCTTAAATGTTGAAAAATTGCTACCGGAGACAAGGCTAGAACTCTGGGATGAGTCAATTACAGGGGCACCAAAGGTATTATCTGCTAATAACCAGCTCTCAATAGCCCTCAGGCATTCATATATCAACCATATCACAGGTGCTGGAATCTGAAGCTGAAAATTAGTTGTGGAATCATCATCAGGAACCTCAGATCCAAAATTAGATGCAGTACTCATCCCTGTTGCACCACATGCAGAGTTTTCCTGCGACAATTGCCCTACTTTTGCATATCTTAAACTATCTGCATCATCACTGTTATTTCGAGACGTATTCAACAACCAGTAATCACTTGTCTCTTCAAAATGTGCATCAGAAAATGCACCATTCACCAAGAGAGCATGAATATTTGCTATTGAGAAACACAATACAAATGGCAAGTGAGTGTTCTCAATTTCCTCCTCGGCAGGGCCTGTTTCTCTCCTTTGTGGGTTCATTCCTTGCACAAAGGCCAAAAGTTCCATCCACTTTTGTAAGCTATCTTGCTGATTGCAAATGATATATTTAGGAACTACAGCAAGGTTCATGACAAACCGAATATCTTCCACAACACGGATGGTGGTGTCATAGACTCCTTGCCACTTCACAACCTAAAGAGATGAAATCAGCTATTCTCATGAGCACTAAACTTGGAATTTCTAATTACAATTAAATTACCAAGGATGATTATTAATCCTTAGTTTTGCACAATGTAAAGAAGTTAAAAATAATACTTGCAGGCCTAGTTATATTTGTGGTTATCATCCACCTAAAAAAAAGGGAAAAACAGAAGCTACTGTTTATCATATGTTTTTCAAACAGATGAGAAAAAAAATCAGCTGATACAGTAGAATAACCAGATGCTCTGGATTGCAGAAGATGACATGCCTCCAAGAGTATGAATCACAAGAAATATTACGCCACCAGCATTGGTATGTCATCTACTGATCAGATATATTAAAGGGTCCAGATAAAAAATCATGACAAGAAGATGGTCCCAACACAAACACCCCCCACACCCTCCCCAAAAAAACCACGCACCCCGGCCCCCAATTGTCTTCCTTTGGCCAAAAAGATCTCCCTTCTTATCTTAGAAGTAAAATAAAAAGCTATTGAATCCTACTTATCACATCAATCCCAGGGAAAAAAGGTATATCTTGTTTTAGCAAATTTACCTGTAAATGACCATCTTCACCAGCAGTGGAAACAAAAATTTCTCTTAGGCATCCAAATAGCATCACTAATAAATTCATTTCCTTGACAAGGTGTGCGGTCAATGTGGGCACTGTGAATATCTGCACCGAAAACATTGATATTGCACCATAATCATTGAAAGCATCGTCATTGCACTCTTTCACCACTTCATTTACAACAGTCGGATAGTAACTCAAAAAGGCTTTTGCAAACTCATACTTGAATAGAGGCTCTGCCAGTAACTTCAGTAGCAGCTCATGGAGCTTCTTTACTACCAAATCCTTCAAAATCCTCTCAGCCCTCAACAAAATACCCACTAAACCATCACATGCAAAGAACCTAATTGAAACAAAACTGAGCAGACTATCACTGTGCTTACAAAATTCTAAAAGCATCTTGACCACAGCGAAAGTAAGATCATTTGCAACTTTTGTCCCCTCCAAGGCATCATTGCTTGCTTTATGCTTTTCCACGCTAATAGATTCAGCAAGCATCAGCTTATCTCTCCAATGAGAAAGGAGAGCATCAAGTACAGGCTGTGCAGACTTCACAATCTCTGGTGGAAGGGGCTTTATCTGCCCTGCACCTTTATGCCTGGAGCAGAAGCCCTCACACTTCCAAGCAGTTACATCTCCACAATCACAGCAGCCACCACTGGTATGTATTGTAGAGTAATCATGGCCCTCATGGTTCCCATTTTCAAAACAGGGAACACATATTGCACATGTAGGATCCTGTTCACATGTTCGGCACCGGTACGCAATATCATCATTTCCCCAAACAGCACCACAGATGCCACGCTCACCAACATTCATTTCAGACAGGTAGTTCAGGACATTGGTTGGTTCAGCCCTAAACATCAACCATTGCAACCAAAGCATGCTTGCCTGGAACCGTTCCTTCACAGTTAATTTGCCAGCAGCCTTCCTAGATCCTACTTTTGATTGTTGAAGCTCCACCACTTCCTCATCCGAAGGCAAAATTGCAGATACCAGCCCCGGTATCCCAGACTCATTACTCCTCACAAAATCAACCAGTCCAGGTTGGAAGTTGTAAAGGCACTCCTTGGGAACTCCAATTTGAGAAAGCCTCCACTATAGATAAGACAGAGTAAAGTAAACTAGTAAGCCACAACACTAGTTCAAAAGAAAAGGCAGCAAGATTGACCGGGCATATAGCAAAGAAAAATATGGCAGTGAGGTAGACAGGTTAAGAGAAAGCAAAAGGGGCCTGATTTCATACTGATTTTAATGCCATGGAGCTTTAGTTTGATACATATAATAGCAGTCTACATTGAACTAAGTCTCATGTTATGCTTCAACCAGAAAATGTGCAATTTATAGACTCCATAACGAGGATTCAACACTATATATTTCTCTACTGCTGCACAACTTAAAACTAAGATATCTTATCCTGATTCCCACTAATTTAGAGAGAGATAAAAGGAGATTCAGTCTTAATCCCCCAGCTTTCCACCATTAATGGAGAAGCCATACACAATACCATCACGAAACATTCAGGAACAGAGTGCTTCATACAATGCATGATACACATTTCACAGCCAGTGATAGATAATAGCCTAGAAACAGCCACTGAAAGAAAATAATTTATTCTAGCCCATCCGCCACATCAGGAGAAGAAAGGCAATCATTCAGATCACGTCAACATCCTCAGTAAGTACTCCAATAGCAGCAACGCCGCACAAAATCGCAAATTCAGGCAGAGGTAGAAACATAGCTACACTAAAAATAAGTTGCTAATTTTTCCAGGAAAAGAAGAGAGACGCAGTCAACAGAATCACCGTACCACCACAATCCGATCGTCGGAGCTGGTTATGCCGCCAGTCTCGGGCGATGAATCGATATCAGTGTTATCCATTCCCGAGAACCACACAAGTCGCGAGATGAAATCCGAGAGCTCTCGTTCCCACAAATTTGCCACGGAAGGTCCGTTCTCCCACGGATCGCGTCAATCGCATCGACCGTCAGATACACACCGAAGTTGGAAAATTCATCGCAGGATGAAGGGGAATAATAAAAAAGAGAAGAACCTAATCGCATGAGTGAGCAGTCACCACCTCCACCGCTCCCCCTTTTAGTTGGGCGGCGCCGCAGACGAACAACCAAATCCCGAGCAGATCTTCTCTCTCCTCTCCCGTCAAAGGGAAACTAGTGATGAAGACAGCCCCGACGAAAAACCATAGACAGAATGGCCAAATAAATTTGTATTTTTATATCCGTGATAATTTTTATATTACCAATATGGCTGTATTATTTATATTGATCTTTATAAAAAAAATAATTTTATATATTTTATATACCATAATTTCACGCCTATTATTATTTATATTATTAAAGCAAAAGCATGAAGTAATCTGTATCATTTTAAAACTTTCCAAGATGTCATTCATAAATATGAATGGAACTACGAGAAAAATTATGCCGACAAGATGGTGGTCCTTTTCAATATACTGAGATCGGAGGAATTTGCTTGAACAGTATTCAAGTTGAACGCATACGGATCACTCCATCTGGAAGTTACGAATAAAAAATCCTTTATCTATCAAGAATTTGCAGGATCGTATAGAACGAGACTCGACCAGACTGATGGATGGATGGATATGATAGCACATGAATCGGAAGACCGTCGGGCTGATTTCGGATCGATAATAATGTCTATGGTCGTGTCATTCAGGCTGTCGGGCGGACTGATTTGGCTCTGGGTGAGCAAGGCACGGCGGGCGATGGTGTTTCCTGTAATATGAGAAAAGGAATTAAAAAAGAATTAATATAATATTAAGAAGCAAGTTGAGAAGTCTTTGATCTGTCGTTCTGCAGTCTTCCGCTAAATAAAGTCCTCGACGTACTCACCCCACTCCCCATTATGGATGGTGGGGATATATACAAGGCCGGCAACAGCTTTCGGAGAACAGGCAGCAACTCCTCGGCGTGGAGGAACGCCGGGATGGAGGCGTTCTCGAGGTCCTCGAGGGAAGAGGCAGACGACGAGGAGGCCCTCTTGTGGGCCGCCCTCGAGAAGCTCCCGACCTTCGACCGGCTCAGGAAGGGGATCCTCGCTGCCTCCCACCGGGCCGGGGCTGGCCACGAGGTCGATATCCACCTCCTCGGTATTGACGAGAGGCGCACCCTCATGGACAGGCTCATCAAGGACGCTGAGTTGGACAACGAGAGGTTCCTGCGGAAGCTCATGGACCGCATTGACAGGTAACCAGTTCGTTCCCCCCGGCTCCAGACTCGTCTTCTGGAAGTGTTAGCTTTAGCTAATACGACTGCTGGCTGCGTCTAGGACATCTGTTTTATGTTCCTACGGGACATCAAAAGTTTCGTGCGATTCCGGGCTTTTTGTATCCGAGGTTTGTGTGTTTGAATTTGAATCTTTAACGGGTGCTGCCCTGTTTTCTTGGGGGTGTATATGGATTTCAGGGTTGGGATTGATTTCCCCACGGTCGAGGTCCGATATGAGCATCTGAATGTGGAGACAGAGGCCTACGTCGGAGGCAGAGCTCTCCCCACGTTCATCAACTTCATCCTCAACATATTCGAGGTATACACAGACGAGAATCACACAAATTTGAACCCTTTATAGAAGCATTTCAAATTTAAGTGTATTTGCGTTTCTTTTTATTAATCCCTTAATTTCATTTCATTTTACTGCGATTTTCTTCTGGGGATTCTAATTCTTTTTGGTTGAATGCATTGGTCCAGGGATTCTTGAATTTTCTTGCACATAGTTCCCAGTAAGAAGAAGCACATATCCATCCTTCAGGATGTCAGTGGAATCATTAAACCTTGCAGGTGAAGAATCTAAGCGGAATTCTTCACCACAAAGAGAGAGAGAGAGAGAGAGAGAGCCAGATGTCATTAAAAAATTGTTTTCTTGACTTTTTTTTTTAATGAAAATGTTATTTGCCCCCAATCTTCAGGATGAATCTGCTCCTGGGTCCTCCAAGTTCAGGGAAGACGACTCTCCTGTTGGCCCTGGCTGGGAGGCTTGGCTCGCAATTAAAGGTTCATAATTGTCTGTCAAATTTCAGTTTACCCTAACCTGGTATCTAGGAGAGCCAACTGAAAGTCCCCGGACTTTCTCTCGACCGGAATATAGCCAGGATGAATTAAGTGTCATGAAGAAGTGAACGCTCCTGATGTCGAAAGACGAATGGCCCCAGAATGGCTCTTATATCCTGGATTGAGAACATGAGATTTACAATACAAGAACTATTCGAGGGGGCTCAAAGCTATCACCCATTCTTAAATTCGAACATCGTTTTTTGTTACTCAGGCCACCGGAACGGTGACATATAACGGGCATGAATTGCATGAGTTTGTTCCCCAAAGAACAGCAGCTTACATCAGCCAATATGATCTGCACATAGGAGAGATGACCGTCCGAGAGACCCTGGCCTTCTCAGCTCGGTGCCAGGGTGTTGGGTCCCGATTTGGTATGGCCTCATCCTGTTCTAGTGTACTAGTAGGTTACTGAGGATGCTAGCGATTTAAGCATTTTCACTGTTGTTTGCCCATCTATCTGCAGATATGTTGGCAGAGTTGTCTAGGAGGGAGAAGGCCGCCAACATAAAACCCGACCACGACCTAGATATCTACATGAAGGTGAGCACTTAATTTTCGATTTCTCCAGAAAGAAACTGAGATGGACCCGCGGGGACTTTCACACATTTTCTTGCTGGAACGGATAGATGTCGAAGTTGCAGGATTTTCTTCACTACGTAAATACTTACATAGGTCATAATCCCTCATGTCCGATTCCACAGGCAAAAGCAACGTAAGGTCAAGCGGCTAATGTGGTCACAGATTATGTACTCAAGGTGACAGTGAAAACCGACAGTTTAACAACCGATTATTTTTAATTCAATGATGAAAACCGGGTAAACCATTTTCCGCACCTTTTTGTTTTCAGATTCTAGGGCTAGAGGTCTGTGCAGATACTATGTTCGGGGATGAAATGTTGCAGGGCATTTCGGGTGGACAAAGAAAGCGTGTTACCACCGGTAAGAAGAAGAATATTAACATTATGTATCAAGTTCTGATTTTCGATCTTTAGGAATATTAGATAATATAAATGTTTGCCTGGCGCTTGGTAGGTGAAATGCTTGTGGGACCAGCAAAGACACTATTTATGGATGAGATATCAACTGGGCTCGATAGCTCCACAGCCTACCAGATTGTGAACTCGCTCAGGCAGATTGTTCACATCCTCAAAGGCACAGCCGTCATATCACTTCTCCAGCCCGCACCAGAGACGTATGATCTCTTTGATGATATCATCCTTCTATGTGATGGCCAGATAGTGTATCAGGGCCCACGGGAACTGACCGAGGACTTCTTTGATCCATGGGATTCAAATGTCCAGAGAGAAAAGGAGTTGCTGATTTCTTGCAGGAAGTAAGCTGAGACGTGTTCTTCTCTCTTGATGCTTGCTATAAAAGCAAGCAGATTCATTAAACCATTCTGACATGCTCTGTGGTTTTCTTCTTTAATTTATAGGTGACATCCAGGAAGGACCAGCAACAATACTGGTCAAGAAGGGATGAGCCTTACCGTTTTGTGACAGTTCAGGAATTTGCAGAGGCCTTCCAGTCATTCCATGTAGGAAGAAAGCTCAGGGACAAGCTCGCGGTTCCATTTGACCGGAGCAAGAACCACCCAGCTGTTCTGACTATGCAAAAATATGGCATTGGAAAGAAAGAACTCTTGAAGGCTAACATGTCAAGAGAGTATTTGCTCATGAAGAGGAATTCGTTTGTTTATATCTTCAAGTTTTGCCAAGTAAGAACCTAATCAAAGATCTGGTTTACTGGTTATGGCCGCCAATCCACTCAGAAGCCAGTGGACAGGGGCATGAGATTATGTTCACCATCAACTTATTCAACCTTTTCTTGCCTTGTTTGTAGATTTTGATTATGGCATTCCTTCCATTGACGGTCTTCTTGAGGACTAATATGCACTGAGATAATGTAACTGATGGAGGGGTTTACATCGGAGCTTTGTTCTACGCAGCTGTTGTGATCATGTTCAATGGTTATTCTGAGCTCTCAATGACTATCGCTAAACTTCCCGTCTTTTACAAGCAAAAGGATCTACTTTTCTACCCGTCATGGTCCTATGCTCTCCCAAAATGGATCCTGAAGATTCCCGTGACAGTTGTGGAAGTAAGTGTGTGGGTTTTCATTACTTACTATGCGATTGGCTTTGATCCCTATGTTGAAAGGTGAGAAAGTCAAACGGATTATCAAAGTTTAATCAGGCTCTCACACTTCCCATCCCATACAAGAGATTGAATGAAAATGCACGTCTCAATTTGCAGGTTATTTAAGCAGTACCTACTGCTAGTACTTGTCAATCAGATGGCTTCAGGGCTGTTCCGACTGATTGCTGCTGTGGGGAGGGACATGGTTATTGCAAACACATGTGGTTCCTTTACTTTGCTCATTCTCTTTGCACTGGGTGGGTTCGTCCTCTCACGAGGTAATGGCAAAACTCTAAAACTTCCATCTTGTTGAGACTGAACTTCTTTCTTGTGTTTGTCTGTTTACTCTTCCTACATCTGTCGTAACACCAGAGCAAGTGAAGAAATGGTGGATATGGGGCTACTGGATATCTCCCTTGATGTATGTGCAAAACGCTCTTGTCATGAACGAGTTCTTGGGAAGGAGTTGGAGCCATGTTAGTATTACTTTGTCCTTTTTCACTTCTTTTCTGCAGAAAATGATCCAACTTAGCATGAACAACATTGCTGATACGTTTCATATTGCTTAGATACCTGCTAACTCAACGGAACCACTTGGAATCCAAGTCCTGAAAGCCCACGGCTTTTTCACCAGCCCTTACTGGTACTGGATTGGAGCTGGAGCTTTGTTTGGATTCATGATAGTTTTCAACCTTGGGTTCTCAATTGCTCTGACTTATCTCAATTGTAAGCAATATCATTGGGTTTCTCCTGTTTTACTATGACGTGCAAAAATGTTTGGCGACTTAAAAGGTACACACATAATTTTGCAGGGCTTGCAAAACCACAGACAATTAAGTCGGATGATACAGAATCCACCAGGCACCAAAGAGCTGTCAATGCTAATGGAAGAAGAGGAATGGTTCTTCCATTTGAACAGCACTCTATCACCTTCAATGAAATTAAATACTCTGTTGATATGCCCGAGGTGAGCTATACTGCCCAAAAGAGAGAGAGAGAAAGAATTCAAAAGCTGGCATGGCTTCCAAGAACTGAAACGAAAAGTTGCCTTCCAGATGCAAAAACAGAATGACTATTTTTAAGTAGGAGTAGCTAGAAAGAAAAACTTAACTCTCACCATGGAATCTATGCACAGGAAATGAAGAGTCAGGGTGTTGCGGAGGACAAGCTGGTGCTCCTAAAGGGATTGAGCGGGGCTTTCAGGCCCGGAGTCCTAACAGCTCTCATGGGCATCAGTGGCGCTGGTAAGACTACCCTTATGGACGTCTTGGCCGGTAGGAAGACTGGAGGGTACATAGAGGGCAACATTACTATTTCCGGGTATCTGAAAAAGCAGGAAACTTTTGCACGGATTGCGGGCTACTGTGAGCAGAATGATATCCACTCCCCTCATGTGACTGTGTACGAGTCCCTACTTTACTCTGCCTGGCTTCGTCTGCCACCTGAAGTTGACAGTGACACCCGAAAGGTTAATACTTATTGCCCACCACCCAATTTCCCAAAGTTTCAAGCTCTTCCTAACTGGTTGAGGCCGATGAGAAAGTAGTTGAACACAAATACTAAAATTAGGTTGAACCCTGAAACGGGTTATTTCGGATGTTCATAGAAGAAGTAATGGGGCTCGTGGAACTTAATCCACTGAGGGAAGCATTGGTCAGTTTACCAGGGGTGAACGGTCTCTCTACTGAGCAGAGGAAGAGGCTCACGATAGCAGTTGAATTGGTAGCAAACCCATCCATAATCTTCATGGATGAGCCCACCTCAGGACTTGATGCTAGAGCTGCTGCAATTGTCATGAGAACTGTACGAAACACTGTGGACACAGGAAGAACAGTTGTCTGCACAATCCATCAGCCAAGTATTGACATCTTTGAAGCCTTTGACGAGGCAAGCAAAAGGAGACATCTCTCACTTTCTGCCGTATTACAAAGAAGTAATTCTTTTACCGCAAATGTGTTGGACTAACTGCACATTTTTTTGAATAGGATCGCAGCTTTTCCTCATGAAGCATGGAGGGCAAGAAATATATGTCGGTCCATTGGGTCGAAACTCGAGTCAACTGATAAAGTACTTTGAGGTATGAATACATAACGATCAACCTAAAAGCCAACCTAAGAAAGAAGTCCTTTGATTCTGCGACCTTTGCTGAATCATTATTGTGTTCATTTTGATTTTAAAAGAGAATTGAGGGGGTTAACAAGATTAAAGATGGGTATAATCCGGCAACATGGATGCTTGATGTCACTACCTCTGCACAAGAAATGGCTCTCGGAGTCAACTTCGCTGAACTGTATAAAAAATCGGACTTGTACAGGTACATTTTCTGGTCCATATTTGTGTTGACAACATCAACAATCCGAAGACTAGGAGTTAACATTAAGTTGTAATGTTGTTTTTCTTTTGTCAGGATGAACAAAGCACTGATCAAGGAACTGAGTGTACCTGCTCCCAGTTCAAAGGACCTCTACTTCCCAACACAGTATTCTCAACCATTCTTTGCACAGTGCATGGCCTGTCTATCGTAGCAAAGCTGGTCTTACTGGAGAAATCCGCCTTACACGGCTGTTCGATTCCTCTTCACGACCGTCATTGCTCTTATGTTCGGGACAATGTTCTGGGACCTTGGATCCCGAAGGTAAGCTGCAAAGTTGTTGAATTTTCAAACGCTCACTCGTCTGTCTCTTGTAACTAAATCCCATGTTCTTGTTGATGGAATTCTCAGCGTTTGACTTTGAGGAGAATGATGCAAGATCTCACTAATGCGATGGGTTCTATGTTTGCCGCTGTTCTCTTCATTGGTGTCCAGAACAATACATCAGTGCAGCCTGTTGTGGCAGTTGAACGGACTGTATTCTACAGAGAACGAGCTGCCGGAATGTACTCAGCCTTGCCATATGCTATAGCGCAGGTGGAAATGAACAAAAATCTTCCTTACTTTATAACCAATACCAATGGATTGGATGATAAATGGAAATAAAAGACAAAATACAGCATATTATGCGTGCGCCTTTGAGAAAGGAAACTGAGTTGGAGGTGACTCGTGATGAATAACCTGATAGCTCAAATCTTTTTTGTTTTGATGATTTATCAAATTGAATTCTCTCCACGCTTGCAGGTTCTGATCGAAATGCCATACATCCTGGTACAAACATTGACATATGGGTTGATTGTGTACGCGATGATCGGATTTGAGTGGACAGCCGCCAAGTTCTTCTGGTACATCTTCTTCATGTACTTCACATTGCTCTACTACACCTTCTTTGGCATGATGGCTGTGGGTATGACCCCGAACCACCATGTCTCTGCCATTATCTGTGGTTCCTTCTACGGAATATGGAACCTCTTCTCAGGATTCATCATCCCAAGAACGGTAATTCCCAGAAAAAGGAAAACCCGACAACAGTTTACTTGTCTCCTTTTATTAATGATCTTGAACAAGTTTTATGATTGTTATGTGTACAATCCCCCAAAACAGAGGCTGCCGATATGGTGGAGATGGGACTACTGGGCTTGTCCGTTTTCATGGACCCTGTATGGGCTGGTCGCTTCGCAGTTCGGTGATATAAAGACACCCTTCGAGAACAGCACCCTAACTATGGAAGAGTACCTGAGACACTATCTCGGGTACAAACACGAATTCCTTGGAGTGGCTGCAGTCGTGATTGTCGGATTCAACATCCTGTTTGCAACCGTATTTGCAGTCTCGATCAAGGTTCTCAATTTCCAGCGGAGATAAAGAAAAATCCATAGCTTGCTACTTATGAACTTAGAGATAAGTGTCCTTATGACACTGAAACTCTCAGTTGTGCGATCTTTATGTAGTAAAAATTTTATAATATATGTTGAATCTGGCCAGAAAAAGGGGCTTACCTACAGTAGTATTGCTTTCTGATTAGAAAGTTCTGAGTTTGATTCGCCATAATATACTCTAGCATGCACCCTCGTTCTCATATTGCACGTACATTTGTCATTCTCTTTCTATTGCATACCCTTGCAAATCAAGCACACTCGAGGCTGGACAGTTTGGTTCTAGGAACATCTCAAATCACTATAGAAGATAAGAACACGATGATGCAATGTGTTTTTTTGATAACCATGTAAGAGCCTCGAGAACAAGGAGATAAACAAAAGGTACGGATGACAAGCAAGAAACCCAGCAGAAGCCAAACGAGCATCTGAATGTGCTGATCGAACAACGACTAAGGTTGTTGGGTGTTACAGCATGAACAGCAGACTCACTGAAAACCGACATGACCATGCTTCACTTAATACGTATATGTATCAAAAGAGAAATTGAAAACTGGATTGGATACAGTAAGAGTTGTCATTAACTTGGATTCAATAGTTACACAGGTCTCAACTGCTCTCCCAATGTTAGATGGAAGAATTTGCCCCAATCAAGGGGGGGTCTCACCATCTGAACATGAGGATCGGACCATTCCTACAACTTCCCTCATCATAAAATGGGAAAATGGGTGTAGGAACTCACCACTTACCCCATGAGAAAAGTTAATGTTACGGATCCCCTTTTAAGGAACCACATGATTTGATCATAACAACTGACTTCGGAGTTTATCATTCGAACTGAGGGACCTATCCAGGCAACCGCCCCACCATCAGACGGTGAAATAGGCACCTTAGCAGAAACCTTCTCTCCCATTTGACAGTAGAGCAGCTGTCAGGATGGATCCCTGTCAAGGCACCGTATCATCCGATTCTGACAAACTACTGCAAAATTGATGATTCAAACTACCTTCACCATCATACAAGGTAAAAGGAAATTATTGTCAACACCATTCTTTCAAGATCCTGAGGAACAGCATGCAGTTTACCTGATGAAAATGCATGATCTAGTGCATGATCTAGCATTGGTCATCACCCAGAATGTGCTCAACTGTAAATCTTAATAACCCTAGCATTTCAGGCTGAGTGTAACATGTATCAATCTCTGCCAATGCCTTCAAAAGCCATGAGGCAGAGGTACCATTGACAGTGGCCTTGCTCTTCAACAGAGCGAACATCTAGAGAACCATCATGCTGAAGTATATTGACTCAGGGATATCGGAGGAGCTCCTAAAAGCATGTGACCTAAGTTCGAAGTACTTGTGGTTATTAGACTTGGAGGGATCCAATTTTGAGGTCATGCCGTCTTCAAGTTGTCAACTTAATTCATTTGATACATCTCAACTCAGAAGACAATAAGAGAGTAAGGAGTCTCCCCGGCTCGATCTGTAACTTGCAAAGTATGCAGGCTTTATGGCTCGGTAGATGTGAGAGTTAGTTGTCCAAACATATGTGGAAGCTAATCAACCTTGAGTACTTTGTCCCTAACGACAGAACAGAAAAATCTGAAGAGCATCGAGATAGGATACTTGAAGTCCCTAAAAAAATATCTCTGTAACCTGTTTGGATAGCATTATGGAGAGAATGAGAAAAGGGCGGTAAATGTAAATTGACTATTACACTCTTTATAATCCTCTCTAGCTATTATATCGGAGAGGTTAACTGGAAATCCATCCTTCATCCCTCCCTATTTCCCAAATCAGATGGATAAAAAATATAACCGTTGAAGGTTATGGAGGAATAACCTTCCATAACCCTCCTAATTTTTATAGCCAAACAGGGGATTACCCGATCCCTCCATAACCTTGACACTGATAAGTTAACATGGCATATCCTAGTCTGGCATTTCACAAGTCGGATAACTCAAAATTTGCTTGGACTTGCAGGTTCATCTCTGCTCATTGTTCAGTTTGCTGACCTTCATGGGCCAACGGTGAATGAATTATACCTGTGATATAATTGCACAAAATTCTGGAATCAGTCACTTATTGTCCGGAGGAAATCGGGACATTATTGAAGAAACTGAAATCGGGCTCCGACTACGATGCCTCCATGATTACCGTTTCCACTTCAAGAGATTTGTACGGCTTTGAACACGAACTTGGTGCACATAAATTCCCAATGAACCTGTCTCAAGCTCACAGCAATAATTTACCACGTGTTATCTGAAACGTCCTGAGAGTTTACATTGGATATATTTATAAATCCCTCGAGAATGAATTACGATCGGGTGGGAAATCTCAACAAACTATGATGAGAAGAAGGCTTAGAACCAACCTGTACGGTCCACCTTTTGAAAGCCAGACCTGGAATGATACAACCGCTGCTGGCCTCTATTGAAGACATCTAGTAGCCGATCTACAGCAGAAAGGCACTGGTTGTTGACCCGCAGAGAATCTTTGAGCTTTGGTCAAATCCATGGGAACCCGCCTGATACGTGGAGTTTCCTTTTTTCATTCTCGTAAACTAGTTAAGAATCAACAAAAGGAGAATCCGTTAACAACATAGAATAACAGCGGAGTCACAGGTCGAACCTGCAGAAGGGTTTCCAGCTCTGTCAGCATAATCTGCCACATAACAAGCGCAATGCTAGCTCCACCAAAACAGAGTTGCTGTACGGGCAACGCTGCTTTACATACCTGAAATCCACACTCAACACTCGAATCAATCACATTTTAAGAGGACAAAAATTGGAAAGAAGAAAAATATTACAAAGTGAGAGCAACCAAGTAGACCCATCAAAAGGAAGTTGTGTCAACAAAGCTCGGCAAGAGATCCTGGTGTAGGTGGGGTAGTACCTTCAATTTAAAAGGAGCTGCAGGTGGTGCAATTTACAATCCAACTAAAACTGCAATTTTCAAACTCCTCCATGAAGTGACACAATTGTCTTCGATCCAGATTTTGAAAATTTTTGTCCCTGAGAATAATATCAACTAAGGAATCTCGAAAACTTCCTCAAGCTCCTAAGCCTCTCTGAGCTCAAGGACATCACTCAATTCATCCATGTCACCCTTATGTTCGAAAGACGTGTCTAATTGGCAATCCAGATCAGAAAATGATCCAGGTGTTGAAGAATTCAGCAGCTTCCATAGCAAGATAGAATTTGCAAGCCATGGACAGTCAGGGAAGAGAAATTCACCCTGGCACCAACGACATAAGTCAAGATATAATCACCCAAAAGAAAAAAAACAAAGATAAGAAAAAGAATTTTCATTGGCAACGGCTTGAAATGGAAGAGTGCCCAATATAGATCCAGTATATGGGCCCCCTTAGATACAAATCTTCGAATATATATGTTCCATGATTCAGCAAATCGACTCAGAGTATCAATAAAACATCCAATCATTTTAGAATTAAAGGAAGAATGTCATGGAGAGAAAGAAAGGATCATAATAATTCATGGTGCCTTTATTTTTTAATTAGAACTTGAAATATAAACAGTCAGAAGCAGATCTAGAGAAATTGTAAACTAATCCACTTATCAGAAGATTAATCAAGCTCTATCCACCAGGAATATAGCTTATGCATAAGTATCTTCAAATTCTCTAGAAACTTACTTGAGAGTAGTGCTATAAATGACCCACCTTTGCTTCAGCGGGGATAAATTGCAATGTGGACACTCCTGATGCACAACATGACCTCAGGAATATAGATATACCCCTATCATGGTCCACATTTTAACTCATCATCTTTTGTTTGATTGTCTTTTTGCCCCCTCTTGAAAGCACTCCCTCATTGCTGCTTTTGTTTTCATATGTGTCGGTTACTCATCTTTGATGTATCATGGAACAAGAAAGATGTTGGCATAGCACAAAGATCTAACCCGAACTGTATTGTAGTGTCTGTAGTGTCATTTCCCGGAGACCATTTTCAAAATTGACTAATTACTAGAAAGAGCAAAATCCACTCTTAAATCATATCATCATAATTCGAGATGTAATCAAAGAACAGGAAAGTAAACCAAGCCATTGAGGCTAGTAATTCAATATGGAAAAGTTGGTAGGAAAATCTCGTGCATAAAAGAGGTTTTTGAATTCAACCTCCTACCAATCGAAACTTTTGGGTAGCATATGGCTGACCTTTCAATAGGCTCAGTGAAGATGTCACATGATATCATCAGGATCATGATACTATACAGACTCACAGCTCTTCTTGGTTGGTATGGAGTTCTTGATCAGTTTAAACTTGAAACTCTGGAATTGAATACGATCAGCAAGCTACTGATCAGGTTAGACTTTGGGATTGAGTACCGCTCAACTCTTATAAAGACAATAGAAATTTGATTGAAGCTAAGAAGGCTACTCGGTAACTTATGGATTTATACAAAACCAAGGATTACAAAGCAACCGATTCAATCTGGTATGATTATCTTTGCCTTTGTACACTCATGTTATGGCCAATTTGGTGGAAGGGTCGATCTGTAAATAAAGATAAAAGAAAAGGGGGGCTTTTCTGTAACAAGTGAAGAAATTGAGGGATTTGATTATAAACCGGTGGTTCTTGGCCTTTGAAGCCCTTGCGGGGATTAGAACTTTGTAACAAAACCCGTTGAGAGGATATGAAGGAATGAATGAACAGTTTTTCTCTTCTCTATCTTGTGGTTTCTCCCTCTTTCTCAACTCCTCCTTCTCTTCCCCTGCTTGATTCTTCTTCTTCTCTCCTAAATCAGCCTCGATTCTCTTCCTGCGGTCAAATTGCTGATTTGGTCCATAACAACTCATCTCCATATGAGTTCTCTTACTTTTCGTTTTATTGATCACTTTCCATGTTAAATTGGTAGAAGAGCATTATTACTTTCGATTGGTAGAAATTGCATCTATGCCGTTGGGAATGTTAAGCAAATTGACGTTCAGAATTGATAACTATAGAACTGACAGGAGATCAATCAACATACAGACGGTTACATAATGGACACAGGTCAGATATAAGTCTGTAGTCAAGACGTTTACACCCGAGGGAAATCATCTTAATAATCAGATTTATGGAAGACACCTAAGAGTTGAAGAACGGCAATAGATTTTCATGGAGGGGCAAGTGAAGTTGAAAAGTGGCCAGCCATAAGGAAATTTTGAAATTTTTTATTAAACGATAGCATAAGATATAATTTAAAAGAAACTCATAACCCAAACTTCATCACACAGATGTTTATTTAATAAGCAACACATATTCAAGGTCTAAACTTGATACATGGCAGCAATTTCGAAAGTTGAATAGATAGAACAGCAATATATAGTGCCAGCAACTCAACACAACCACAAAGTCAATGAACAATCCAATCCAATCGATTGCATGCATGTGTAACACAATCGCAACGCATGTATTGACATGGATACTGCTTGCTCACCGCTGGCTTACGGAGGTGGGCAAACTGAATATTATTAAGCTGAGGGTAACCTGCAAGTCGAAAGCAAGTTTTGAGTTATGTGACCAGTGGAATGCGGGAAGAGATAAAGAAAAGCAGCTTAATTTGAAGAAAACATTGCCTGCTTATGCATTTAATCAGAATAAGAATTAAGAAAAAGAAACGTGGAATTTTTGTTGGTGGAGATAGGGAGTTTCAGTGCTCATGTTTTCCTGTTTTCTAAGAGAACTCATGAGGGCAAAAAGAAGAGAAATAAGAGATCAATTGCGTATACCTGCTTTTCCAATTAATTTACCCTCTTAAAATCGATTTCGATCTCTGGAATATGAGCCACCTTGTTCCAATCTAGTCCATCCGGTTGACATCTGTCACTCAACTTGTCACAGTTATAGATTCTCAACTGTTTGAGGGACGTGAGGCTTAAGACTCCATCTGGGAGGGACGCCATCTTAGTGCAATGAAAAATTTCAAGCCTTTTCATGTTTTTGAAGTCTTTGAGCCATTCAGGTAATCCCACCAACTGTTGGCAGTGCGCAATAGTAAAGGACTCTAAGGTGTTGGAGGATCCTTGGAACCATTCCGGCAAGGTCGACATAAGTGGCAAATCTACAATCTCTATTGTTCGGAGGGTTAAGGGGAAGATCTCCTCATGCATGGACATACCAAGCTTGGCGCAACCAATGACACACATTACCTCCAGAGAAGTCAAAAATTCCAATTTTTGCTCAGGAATGGATATTAGGCTTGCACATCTGCAGACTGACAAGTATCGAAGGGCAGTTAGGCCTTTTACATCCATCCTATCAAACAAACTCTCCAGATTGTTGCATTCGACAATCCACAGGTATTTTAGAGACTTCAAATATCCTATCCCACTGCTTGTCAAACTCTTCTGCTTTGTGGTTATGGACAATTGCTCGAGGTTGATTAGCTTCGACATATATCTTGGCAACTCTTCCAAGTTCTCACATTCATCAAGATATAAAACTTTCAGACTTTGCAATTTACAGATTGAACCAGGGATAGACCTTATTTTGCAATTTTTTCCTAAGTTGAGAAGCCTCAGATGCTTTAAGGTGCCAATTGAAGAGGGCATGACCTCAAAATTGGATCCCTCCAAGTTTAATAGCCGCAAGTACTTAGAATTAGAGATACATGCTTTTAGGAGCTCCTTAGAAATCCCTGATTCAGCATTCCGGAGGATGAAGGTCCGACAGCTGTTTGCTTGGTCCAAGAACGACAGCGTTTTCAGTGGTTTCTCATGGCCAATGAATGTATCGGCAGAGATTGACACATGCTGCACTCCACGTGGAATGTTGGAGCAATCCAAGTCAAGAGTTGAACACTCAGCTTGAGCGACAGAAAGTGCCAGTTCATGCATTAGATGATGCATTTTAAATGTGAAAATAGCACCATACTCCTCGGGATCTTGAAAGAATGATCTTGATAACAACTCCTTCATGTATTGTTCAGCCACCTCATCAGGGTTTTGCATATTAGTTGACAGGTTGATCAATCCAGCTGATCTCCAGTGTATCCCAAGTGTAATGTTTTCAAAAAGGTAATCCTTTGGAAAAAGTGAGCAGAAGTAAAAGCACCTCTTCAAATGAGGCGGCAAATAATCGTAACTCAGTTTAATTATTGGTAAGATATCATCTTCATCTTGTAGCACGGAGAATATATCCTTATTCTTGATGGATCTCCAGTATCCAACATCAGCATTTGAAGTTAGCAAACCTCCAAGAGATTTGACTACGAGGGGGACACCACCGCACTTTCTAACAATTTGACTGGCAATCTCTATGATCTCTGGGTTTATTGATCCGGTGAGCTTGTCCTCATATGGCTTCTTAAGTAGGGCCATGCAACTCTTATGTGAAAGCCCTTCTATTTTGTGCTCATAGCAAGTGTCGACTGTGGATACAACCTTAGAGCTACGAGTTGTCACGATTATGCAACTTCCTTCATTGCCATTTGTGAGAAGATCACTTAACCCGTTCCACCGATAACGATTTTCATTCCACAGATCATCTAGTACAAGTAAATATTTCTTTCCTTCAAAGAGACTTCTCAAGTTTGCCTGCAATTGCTCCATGTCTATATTATGAATATTACTCGATACTGTTGTTAGGTCCTGATGATTGACAATCTTCTGTAGGATTTGCTTTACATTGAAATCCTCTGAAACACACACCCAAATTCTCTTGTCAAAGTGAGCTTCAACCCTATTATCATTGTACACCAATTTGGCAAGGGTGGTCTTTCCGAGGCCTCCAATACCGACAATTGAAACAATGAAGGGATTCTTGGGACCGTATGGGCACAGTAAATGCTTAATAATTGCATCCCTATCATTGTCCCTTCCAATGACTTCTGGCCAATGCACACGGGAATGGGTTTCCTGCCGTAAGCTCCGAGAGATTATAGTGGAGGTAGTAAGTGGCTGATTAAGATTAAAAGCATCCTTTCTTGCCGTAGTTTGATTCAATCTCTTTCTAATCTCCTTTATTCTGTGACCCATCTTAAAACGAAACGCAACTGGATTGGAGCTGGAGAGGAAGTGGCCCACCTTCCCTCTAATATTCCCTTCCCTGGTGACTTGCTTTTTCAATGCTTCACATTCAAACTCATCAAGGAGATTCTCAGTGTCATCCAACACACCTTTGAGATCCTCTATCCACACATGAAGCTTTTGTCCCTGGGATTGACGGTGCTCTGCATCAGCAATGACAGCCGAGATGGCCACAAGAGTATTTTGCATTTTAAGGAGCTCATCTTTAAGTCCCCATGCCAAGGAAATCTCCTCCACAACGGAGGATGCCAACTTATCAACCAATCGTTCTGCAAGGTGTAGGAGTATTGATTCGCCCATGCTCTCTTAAGGATGAAGTCACACTGTCAGTCTTGGCGCAGAAAGCACGATGGAGAATGACTACTAGATTGGGATGACCAAAAATACAAAAGAAAGAGTTAGGGGAGAACCCTTCTTCTATGTATTGGCTTCAACAAATTGTTATTCGAAGGATATAAATGTCCGATCAAAGCAACAAACAGATGAAAAGAAGAACTCAGATATGAGGAATGATGAGCAAGCCCGTACCTTGTTATCTCCGTGCTCCTTGAGTGAAATCAAATTGCCGTGCCATTATAATCGACAAGTACAGATGGGGGGGAATACAGAGGGAGAGAGAGAGAGAGAGAGAGAGAGCATTAACATTACATTGTCATTTGGGTTTTCCATGAGAGATAGAGCTGTGAGGAGGAGGAGGAGGAGGAGGAGGAGGATAGCAAGTTCAGCAAGTTGACATAATAAAGTCAATGGAGAATGAATTCTGAATTGGGAGGGGAAAAGAAACAAATGTTCCACAAAGTACAGTTTTACCTCCCAAGTTTTGGTGCTCTTAGACTTTGCACTCACTCATAGCCATATATACATGTTGGTGATTTCAGATGAGACTCTTGCTTTACTCCCAGATTTCCATTTTGTCAAAATAGAAAAAGAGATATTCTCTCTTCAAACAAGAATGGATAAGTATTGGCTCCTCCACATGAGAGGCTAAAACAAACCTACCGGATTTCCATGACGTTTCCTACCTGGCCCACTGCCAGCTCTAGATTAATTATAAGCATCATAAACGGGAGTCTATACACATGATGAGTACATGGTTCGAAGACGAGAAAATGAAAGGAAAAAAACAAGACTAGGACATGAGGAGAGCATACGCATACCTCGTTTTCAACCGTGTCCTGTGAGCCAAGTGGAACTGTCTTGAGTTCTATTTTTGTTGCCCTCAACTGACACACAAAGGTTTTTATCTATGGAGAAAAGTGAGGTAGAAACGTATTTTGCTGAACAGACTTCAATACATATGTGGGTGTGTGGTTGGGTATATAATAATGCAAACATGTGGCTAGGATGCCCAAGGACAAAACATGATCGATGACTTTCTGGCTTTTCAGAAGAAAAGGTACAATTTTCCAACTAAGGTGAGGGCCTCTAAAATTCATTGCTTTGTGGAATAATTGAACCCCTCTGGAAAAAAAAAAAAAAAACAGGGAGAGGGCCACGGCAGTGCTCAATTATTCTGGTCATTGATGTAATAGACTTTAAAAAATTTCTGTGAGCCCATGAACTTGGTGCCCAAGTAGGGCC
Organism: Sonneratia caseolaris; assembly: GCA_900006705.1. Taxonomy (NCBI): domain Eukaryota; kingdom Viridiplantae; phylum Streptophyta; class Magnoliopsida; order Myrtales; family Lythraceae; genus Sonneratia; species Sonneratia caseolaris. Next base: position 993,411 of record CXYZ01013945.1, on the reverse strand, counting down.
CACTCATTAAGTTAGGCCCATCTAAAATTTAATTTAATTTTAGTTTTCCTTCTTTTCTTCGTTTCTTTCTTTTTCCCCCACCTGGCTACGATGAAGAAGTGTGTAATAGAGCTTCTAGGGTTTCTAAGTTCCCCATTTTCGTCTCCATTTCACTTACCTATTGTGGGAGCCAATTGAGCCCTAGAGGAGGGGACCCTCTGCGAACTAAAAACTCAGTTTCTAAGCTCCACTGTCCTGCTGTCGATTTCGGACGTTTGAGGTGAGGATCTCGTTTACTCAAGCCACTCCTCAGGTTGCTTGTTGAGTTGTTTATCTGGAAATCGCTGTGGTTGCAAATGTCGTGTTATTGCAAAGCGTTTAAGCCTTCTTTAGCTTTTAAAGCTTTGATTTGAAGTCAGCTGAGAAAGGGATGTGTGCTACTAGTGCGGCTTGTTTCACTTTTGTTGGGGAGCTCGCTGTTTTCTTATTTTGTTAGGAGTAGGTGCTGGCGGGGGAAAGGGGGAAATCACTATAGTGCGAGATGCGAAAGAGTAACCCTTCTCTCTAGATCAATTAGTGGAACAGCTCCCTNCTGTTTTCTTATTTTGTTAGGAGTAGGTGCTGGCGGGGGAAAGGGGGAAATCACTATAGTGCGAGATGCGAAAGAGTAACCCTTCTCTCTAGATCAATTAGTGGAACAGCTCCCTATGCTCTTTCAAATCCTCAGTTAATGTCCTAGTTTCTTTCCCTTCTCCTAAGTCTAAGAAATTTTCATGAAGCTAAGCGATACTCGTGTCACTTATAGGATTACTGGTCTTGTGATTCATAGTATATTGTATGATTTTCATATTTGGAGTCTTTCGTTTTGAAATTGTTGGGTTGCTTCCCCTGTGCTTGATTGTAAGAGTCCAAACGATTGGAACTTGAAAAGAGGGAAGATATAGGTATAGGACGGTGGGATGGAAGGGATAAGAGTATGAGAATTTAGAAATTTGGAGGAAATCAATTAAGTTAAATTGTTCATTATAATCACTTCTTTAGTTCATAAGATGATATTTTCTTTGAATATTAGAAGTATTGAAAATTTCGTGATGTATATATCTATATATATATATATGTATACATATTGATCTCATTGTGAACGAAATGATAGGTACTGAGGAGACCCATGATAAACACCTAGAGGATCCTGCTTCGTGATTGGTCGGCTAAGGGGTTGTGAGCACATTTTTCTATTATGGAATGCAATGTCTATGATTAGTACATAGTAAATATAAATTACGAAATAAGTATTTGTTATATATATAAGAAATTGCCATTAATGACGAGTACGTATATTTCGATTAAGTAACGTAGAAAGTGGAAGAAGGATAAGTAATATTAGTAGTTGGACATGCANTGCCATTAATGACGAGTACGTATATTTCGATTAAGTAACGTAGAAAGTGGAAGAAGGATAAGTAATATTAGTAGTTGGACATGCATACACTCATACATGATTTGCATACTGTCTGTGTTTGTGTATAACCAGGGTGACCGCTAAGCCGGCGGAATAGAAATGGGCTTTACCGAATTACCGCGGGTTCCCGGTGGGATATAAACATGGGACATGAGCAACGCTAGCTCTATGACCCCAGCGGAATATGTGAGGTGACTCCCTTTTCGGACCCGGTCGGAAAAACAAAGACCAAAAAGGAGAGGTAAGAAAAAGAGAGACACTTGAGAGCGACGAGTCAACTCTTACCGCCAGAGGATAATAGGCGGCCTCCCGCGATTGCGTGCGAAGGGAAGGGCACGAGAAGGAGAACTTTATGAGATTGATTGAGGTGCGGGGTCACGGTACCATTTGGGGAGAGGAGGAGTAACAGTACCGCCATAACTCTGTCGTAGAGGTAGTGCGATCCCGTGGTTATTGTTTGACATGAATGGTTACATGCATTGCATTATGAGGGTTGTATGGAGTTAGTTGGGTTGCTAAAAATCATTCATCCTCAATATTTGACTAACTAGTAAAAATAGATACAATTATGTAAGAATCTATACTTAAACAAATGTTGTTTCACTATGGAATTATGTATTCACTGAGTTGCAGCTTATACTTCTCTGCAAATTTTTTTTTTTTAAGATAGGGAAGATACTCAGCTGTGCGGAACCGCCAAATTTGATTCGGTGATCAACTAGGGCAAATCATAGATAGGGTAGGTGTAGAAATTATGTATAGTTTTGTATACAATGTCACGACCTGAAATATTTTGGGAAATAACTATGGCTCGAGGTATGTGTTGTGGATGGTTGTTATTGAATATGTGGGTTAAATTGTTTTATAACAGGTTTTGAACTTTTGGTTAGCATGAAAATAAAGAGAAACTCTGCCAAAATTCCGGGTCGTGACAATTTCTTTAGCAAAAGGGCATATATATATATATATATATATATGAACCATGGTTACTGCCATTTTGAAATTTGGTTTGAAAATGGTGGAAATTTAAATATTTAAATGATTAAAGTGGTCGCACATTTAATTGAGGGGTTAAAGTTGTACGTTGACGGATCAACATGATAGTTTACTTTTAAGGGAGGAAAAAGAGAGAGATAAAAGGCACGACCTTGTAGAGCCCTCATTCAACACGCCAGAACTTGCAGACAAATTCCTAATTTTTGTGGTCACTTTCCCAATTAAGAATGGAAGAAATTCTTATTTTTGAGGGTAGTATCCCGAAATTTGAGAATGCACACTAGTTGTCAGGAATCGTAGGACAAATTCTTACTTTCTCCCGTCACTTTTCCCACGAAAAATGGAGGGAATTCACATTTTTAATGCTAGTACGGCAGAACTTAATGTGCCAATAAGCGAGTCACCTACCCACCGTGGGCGTGGTCGAGTGGTTCGACACTCATCATCCCAATGGGAGGACTCGAATTCGAGTCCCACCTGCGGCGGGAAGCTCTTAACCCCTTAAATGGGCCGACCCGGGGCGATCCGGATTAGTCAGCTGGACAAAGTCCATCTGGATACCGGCGGTTTATATAAAAAAGAATAAGAGGCACCTCTCTTTTTCAATCATATGAATACCATTTGAAGCACCATCTCTCCCCCAAACCCGGCTTTATATGAATCAGCACTTCTTGATAATGGAATCCGCGGACAACCAATGAGGGATGCTCATGATAAGGTTTACACGTCGTTTTCAGATATAATTGAAGGCAAAGGGGGAAGATTTTGGGAGATCTGCTTGGCAAACGGGTTGATTATTTGGGGTCGTAATATCATTGTCATAGGACCCCTCACTTCCATTACATCAATGCGGACTGCCTCGGGAAATCCGCATGTATTTCCATCCATAGTTTTTAAAACCGGACCGGATCGGGAACTGATCAAGGTATGGGTTCATGGGTCGGATCGAATGTTCAATGGGTCGAACCACATGCTTAATAAATAATATTAATAATATAATATTACAATTTAACTATGATTTATAATAAAAATCATTAATATAGTCTCAAATTTAACATAAAATATGAATATAAGTCTAGTAAAATAAAATAAGTATATTATAATAAGTTTTTATTCTTTATTTTTAATTTTAAGTTGGCCAGTTTTCTCACCGGTTCAATTAAATTTACCAGTTCGATTGAGAACTGGCCGGTTCAACTAGATTTGACCTCATTTAAAGTGTAATTAGATTATTTAGGAGAACCGGATCGGGTGAGTGACCGTTTCCCGGTCAAACCGGCCGGCCCGGTCCGGTTTTTAAGACTATGTTTCCAGCTTCATCGAGAACTTGGGATCCCAGAGTTAAGTCTCCATGTATTTGAAGGGTCAATTGGCTAGGTCCCTCACACGAGTATCGATTTTGAACAAACTGTCGATTCTGTTCCCTGTGCCAGCCATTTGATTTCCTTTCTGTGTTTCCATGGATTCAGAGACTGATGCAGTAACAGGTCAAATAGCAGGAGACTGCCATTTTAAATAGCAGAGATGGGCAAATCAACCTTAAGGCCACATCTACATGCCGTTTTTCACTGGGATCCGGGGGAGAAAAAAGGTAGCACGAAAAGGCCCAGACAACAAGTCCATGAGAAACCATGGAACACTCATTATCGCTGCCACAACTCCACGTGGTGACATCAAGAATTCAAACATGATCGACTTAGTAACTTCTATGTTCTTTTCACGCTGGTGGTGCTTCAAGTTGAGGAAAGGAGTTTTCTATTTAGTAAAGCTCACAGAGACCATCAGTCCCAGGCAGAGAGGCAATATACAAACTTTCAGGCACAACGCAATAGCCGACAGAGACTTTGTAGTAATAAGTAGTCTAATTCCTCGTAGAGTTAAGGATTCAGACTTCGTTCTGCTTTTATCCTAAGTAGAGACCAGCAATAAACACACGGCACGCACTCTAACACATGGTTGTGATTATGATGGAGACGCTACTACCATACTACTACTCGATAGCCAACCATCTCTCTCTGCCTAAAGGCTGCGCGATGATGTCTCACTTACAGGTGCAGTTCGAGCCGCACTTACATCCATTCTCAGCCCGGAATCCCATCTTTGAGACTCCATGGGCGCTCCTGCAATGCCCATTTTGAATGAGAATAAGGCCTCCCGTCTTTAAAATGGAACTAGCGGGAAAAGAAGGGGAGTTCTGAGGTGTACGTACGATGTCGCCGGGGCAACGCCGAGGACGAGGGTCTCAGCGGTGGTCTTCTCGGAGTAGCTCAGCTCAGTGTACATCCTGCATCTGCATGATCAACCCAAGCCCAATCACATATCGAAACCAGAAAACCCGAAATTTCCAAAATTTTCCAACGTCAAAATAAAAAAAAGTTACAAAATTTTCCAAGAAAAAGACAAAGTAGCAAAGAGCAGACTGATCAGAAAATTCTCCCGTTAGCAAGCATATCCGTATAAGCACCTTCAAAATGATGATCAGTGCCAGAAACGACAGTCGCATACAAAATTGCTGGATGTAATTTCATCGTGATCTTAACCATCCCAAATAGATATCATTACCAATTGAGACTATACAACGAGAAACAAGAACAAGAACAAGAATAGAAATGGATTGTATCCAGGATGAAAATACAAAAAATCTGCGGCGAAGAGACAATCAAAACCGTAACCACTGCTTTGAAGAGGCAATCAAAAATCTGCGGCGAATAGAAATGGATTGTGTCCTGAAATTGCTTTGAAGTTTTTCAAAGGATTCTAATGGATAGAATCGAATTTCGACATATAAACTTCCTTATTAGCAGTTCCCATATCAATTGTAATCCCTTCTTAGCTTATAATCATATTTATCCTAACGTAACCACTGCTCAATTGGCGTGGTGATCTGCACTATGCCTTCCTCTCATATATTGCATTTAGATTCCAATCTATACATACCACTGGAACCGATCTATGAGTTCAATAAATCCTAGTGAGCGATTTGATCAACAAAATAATATCCGAACGGATGAGGTAACGTTTCGAGCGGCTGGTGCTCGATGAGGCGAGGATCCCTCTTGATGATAGGTAGATGCCAGCCAACTCTTTTCATCTCGAATGAACGGAGGGAACTATTGCTATATGCTGTACCGCACTGGTTTTTTCCCTGAAATACAGAAGAAGAATTGAAGTTCTAGCGCCCAGATCGATGCAAGTACAACTCAAAACGAGGGAGTCGACGTTTCGCCGTCAGTTCACGACTTTAAGCACCACCTGCTGCAGGAGAATCGCATATAACACAAGGCAATTAACTCACAGCGTACCGAGTTTCTGGAGCGAAACACGGCACGTTAGTGTAGCAGTGGTCGGGATTTATATGAGTATATTATACAAGAAGTCGATGCACATGGAATAATAATCAATGGTCGGACGAGAATCTCTTCTGAGAAGAGGTAATAAAAATGGGAAGACGAAAGATCAATGTAGCGAGTAACGATGGAACGGAACATAATAATCACTGAGAATATGCATATAGCATGTATGTGACACATAATATCGAAAAGGGCACATGTAATCTCCACATGGTCCAATGTGCTTTTCGGTAGATCACTCCATGGTGGCCCCGCGATTAACATGTAATATAATAACGTCATTGAACTTAAAAGAAAATTATAAAAAAAATTAATATAAATTCTTAACGCTTATTTTTTAACCTTAAATTGGGTTCATAGATAGTCATCATATGTAATGAGCTCCTAATTATCACCTCCTCACTTATCCACCGTTGTACGATGCCACCGTTTTGATAAAGTTTTGACGATGGGCTTGGGCCTAAGCAAATTAATTGGGCCGGACTGTCAAGATTTATGTCCAGCCCATCCTGAAGATTCTTTGTCCTAGCCCATTAGAATTGGAGGCGTGCCCCGTTAAATAGCACCACATTGAGAGGTATGCGACTACAACAAGTTTACTTTCTTAATTGTTTTTTAAAAATTTGTATTTTATAATTTAGCCAGCGCAGAGCGATCGAGATCTGCCACTTCACGTTCCTCATGAAGTGAATGCGCCTCTGCCTCAGAGCGAATATTCATCGATCGAGCCCACTTCATGGTCAAGGTGTACATTTAAAGCGATGTATACGATTCTGAGAGCAATGAAAATTTTACTTATGGGTTTCAGCAGAGACCGGTTCCCACGTGGCTGGCTATGTCGGTCGAGACACGATGCGATGCCAGGATGACCGTCCCATCTGTAGAAACACGAGCAAACTTGAATATAGAGACTGGTTGAGAACCGAACGAGCCCCGAAGGAATTGGTTCAGGTGGAAGGGGGTGGAGCAGACCCTTTTTTCAAAAGTTGACCCACTCTGTCATCCCCATTTTCTGATGCCTCGATGAAACAGCTAAAGTTGGTGTTGACTTTTAGATGGGAACATCGATAGATGCGACGGATCGATGTGACATTTTTTAAATAAAAAAGAAAATGAGAAAAATAAAAGAAGAAGAAGAAGAAGCAGCAGAAGTAAAGAATCCCTCCAACTGTGCCGCATGAGAGTGAGAGTGATGATCACATAAAGGGGCCATTCTCATGTGGGAGCGTAGAAAAAGAAAATATATCAACAAATATTGCTAATAAATTACGGAGGAAAGCTGTAATTAGTTCTCTGATTAAATGCCAACATTCAGTCAACAACGCTCAGATCCACACCATATATTCGTCCTTTTTCATCCTCATTCTTCCTCGATTCCCGTGCTGCCCCTGTCGCTAAATACTGTGATATGCTCAGAAGAGACCGAGCCCTATCTAAGTAGAAATTGAACGCTTTTAGATATTACAGTCGGTTTTCATGAGAAGCAATTCCAATAAACACATACACTTTATACATTCACACACACACACACACACACACACGCATACATACATACATACATACATACATACATATATTCAAGCGTACGTATGTGAGACCAGCTTGAGATTCACACATGAACTACAACATGAATATGATTAATGGTACTTGTATTTGGTATCATACTGCGGGGGCAGGATCTTAATGTTGATTGTCGAATAGATATGGCAGATCCGTACATATGTATATGTGTGCGCGTTATATGTATAAGGACATGCCCGGATACTACCGTCGGGTGCTCATGCATTTTTGCAGCCTTTACAAAAGGTGATGAAAAGTAATTACATCGGATTCACACGGAGAGCTGCATGGATTTTGGCTTGAGGAGAAAAGGAAGGTGAGATCAGAGAGTGATGGTGTGGGAGATATGACAGTCACGGAGTGCTGCAAAGTCAGCAGTGGTCCTATGAGGTTAATTGGATTCCAAGGTCCGGAGATCGGAATATGCCCGGCTTAATTGGCTGCTTCTTCAGGACGACCATTCCGATCAGGATCCTCATCAATACGCAGGGTGAGTGAAGCAGGCCGTGGTTGGGATAGCAAGGAATTTGAACATCGATCGTGAGAGCAGATGATATATTTGCTGGATCTAATGGAGATATTACGGAGAAGAGGTTTTGTGGTAACGCAGTACTGCTCATCAGAGTGAAGAAGTTAGATCTATCCATAACAACTAGAAGGATTAACATGGGAGAATGTTAGCTTGAGATTCTCTCCTTGCCAGGTACGAGGAATTGTCTACAGATTGGGATTTTAATTGTTGGAAATGCAATAAATTTTGCAACTAAACAACTTTTATCTCCATAATAAATCAATCGTACTCACATCTCAATTAGTTATTGGTTTATTAAAATTTTCCAATATCATGTGATATAAATAGAAAAAAAAGAAAAGAAAAAAGAGAGGCAGCCCTTGTGCATCACATCTGTCATGGATGCCAAATTCCATTCATTGATGGAGGAGATAGTTTTTTTTTTTTCTTCTTGCAAAGGAGACTGGTGAATTTATAAGAAAATAAAATTACCATATATGAATTCATTCCAGGATTTTTTAACCCTAAAAATAATATTATTCTATAAATTTTACTTTTCTCGAAAATATTTGATTTAAACATTAGTTATATATATATATAAATAATAGCATTCTTGTTCATAAACGTGAGTTCCACGTGCACGAGTTATTAAAAAGTTGATGGATCTGCCCGATGAGGAAGGCTGTATATGTCTTCAATATATTATAATTTTGATCTTTAGAAGTTAGAACATGGGACACGATGCCTATCGATGGGGGCCAAAATTGCAGTGCACGTTGCCCGACGATCGGGTTGGTGCTTTAGGAGCATGAGAGTGCGTAATTTTTTTTTTCTTTTTCTGGTCATTTAAGGGTTTCGAATTGAAGTGCAATTGACAACGTTCCCGACAAGACCAGAGAATTGCGTTGTCGCCCTCACGTAGCCCATTATCGAGGGGTGGTGAGGATCATCACGGATTTTAGTGGGAGATTATTAGTTGCAGTGATGCCAACAAGATGTAAATGGCCAACCCAAAGACCACGTGCATTATTAGATGCATCCACCAGAGCCTGTAACATATATTATTACAAAACAAAACAATAAAAAAAAAAAGAAAACAAAAATGGGTAGGGAGAAAACCTGGATTTAATGGGTTGATGTCCCCATTATATTCCTTGAAGTGAGGGTTTGTACGCAAGCCACTGGAAGAATTAGTATACTACTTATTGAACTTACACTCAAAATCAGAGTAACATAAGTGAACGAACTCATAAATATCACATTGTAAACGCTTAATAATTTTAAAAAAATTTATCCATCATTTTTTGGGAAATTGATAATTTAAAGAATGAGAAATGTAGAGTTATTTATTTATTTATTAGTCATGATCAAAGAGACCCCACATACTCATAGTAAAATAATATGAGGAAGGTAGGTATAAAGATATATATAAAATTTTATTAATGAAATTCGAATATAAATATATATTAGTCTTGAATCAATCACGAAATTACTACTTTAAAACAGTTTAATTTTCATTTTAACGGTCCAGCATTCTGAGGCGAAGGATCCGATGCACATATAATCTCCCTCATTCTCTCTCGTTCGACATGAAAACACATGTGTGCGTGTGCGCTATGAAGTGAGAGAGAGGCTCAGGATTTCGCGGCAAATGACCAGAAGAATACTGTTGAGTCGAGCTCCCAAACACATGACTGACTCCTCTCCCCTTTGATCTGTCCCGCTCACTCCATTCTTTTAGCTGATCTTGTAACCTCCAGCCAGCTATAGCTTTGGTTTTCTCCAGCGATCGATGTTCACTGATTGGTTTTAGAGCCCACATCGCCCCAGATAATGTCAAATCCCAAGCTTTTCCTCGTCGAGGGTGAAGCAATTCCGGATGAGATCGTCGTTGTCACGGCTGAAGTTCGGGACAAGACCGTGTCAGAGGAGGAGGAGCACCGCGAAGATGGAGGTGGAGGGAAGCACAGCTGCAGCACTGAAGTAATTCAAGAAGAGGAACGCCAACCAAGGTTGCTCGGAGGAAACGCGAGCCCCGTGGAAGACGGATTCAAGACTCCAGTGCCTGCGGATCATCACGATATCATCTCGGCTTCAGAATGCCCCCCTGCGCCAAAGAAACCGAAGCCCGCCCCGTCAAGAAAGCGGAAATTGCTGCCAGGTGATGTTGTTGGAGATAGTAACAATGGCGTCGGCCAGCTGGTCATTCATCTGTCCGACGAAGAAGTCGAGGCGATGTTCCCACAGATTCTCCCGCCAGAAGCGCATAACAAGATCAAGAAGGCTCGACGAGACGACGACCATGATGAAGCACATATATCGAGCACAGAAGCATAGCTTGGTGGCTCGCTTACGATCTATTGCATTCATCACTATCATCAGCACCGTGCTGCTGTCACAAGCTTCGACATGATACGAGCTCGATGATATCTATACCGGTATGCGACCACCCCTGTGATTTCCCTCCGTGCTATGAAGCTCTGGCTGAGACCTTAGTTCGGAGATTTCCGTGTCACAGACTGCTCGAGTTCTAGACTGTAATCTTCCATCTGTAAGAAAAGCATGTGTAACATCAGTAACGAGAGGCCCTGCTACTCTTGGTAGACAGCTGAAGAAATAAAGATGGAACTTGTTCTATGATAGAAAATGGCAGTTCCGGTGCCATTTTTTTTCCTCTTATTTTTACTGAATTTTAAGATTTAATTGGTCTTTTTTTACTTCGAGCTAGTCCACGTTCAAGAGAAATTATTGACATGTCAACATGTTAAGCCAATAATAGAAGCTCAATGGGACCAAATTAAATTATTTTAGATAATTCAGTATTTTCAAGTATTTTAAATGAAAAAAACTGTCCAAAAAAGGTTTTATACCTTAGTATACTGATATAATTCAAATTAAATTAGTAAGACTTCAATGAGTTTTGAATATCCCTATTTATATATAGATATATATATATATATAATAAGTTCAACATCAATAATTTTTCCTATGTTTGACCCTTTTTTGTTTCACTTATGATGAAGATATCAAAATAAAGCATCACCTAATAATGGTACAATGATGTATTCAAACTTAGAAAAATGGAACCTGCCCCAGATCAGTGGACCGGATCTTCAAAAAAAAAAAATATTTAGTCTTCCACCATATCGACATATAGAACCCGAGTAACCTAGGCATGACAATCCCCAACCGTACCGGATCAATAGCCCGAACCAACGAGCAGTACACTGTGAGCTTAACGGTAATCGTGCATCGATCCCGACCGATCCTCCCGCAGTCAGCAATAAAACGGCAGTAAATAAGTCATCACCTCGATTATTACACCGAAATCTTGTGCCGGTGCAACTCCGGCATCGGATACAACCCAAAGAGACCGGTAATTGCTTAAGTTACAACCTAAAACCGCGCATATTGAGTCTGCAAATGGGGCATTTGGTCCGGTGTGGTATGGCTCATACTTGTGGCTGCCAGACATCCCGAGTCCAATCCTAGCCCTGCACGCCGTTTACAAACAATCTTGATTGATCAAAGGAGCAACGCTTACATCAGACTACAACGACGTGCCCATTGATTCACTGATCGGCTTAACAACGGTTGGTGTGGTGGAGGAAGTGGACTGGGCCAAAGCCCAAACCGCGATGGCTATCGATTCTCAGTATCTAACATGACCCGATAAGAGAGCTACAGTATATCGTGATTATAAGTGTGAACCGAATGCTGCGTGGCTCGATGAGTGCTCGAACTCGGACAGGCCAACGGTTTGCCACCGCTGCAAATGCACACTCGTGCCGTTGCTCGGCGCCCTGCTTCTGTTCGTCTAGACATGATCGAAGTCGGCAAATGGGATTCCTAGTCCTAAAACCGAACACACCATTCAGGACAGGCGTCACTGGACAACCCCATCACTTTTTTTTATGGCCCTGTGCATAAGCCAAGATTAGAAAACTGAGTCTGACTTGTCAGCCACTTCACCACGACAATCAACGTTGATTCTGCTTAGTTATAGAATGCTATCATAAAAATGGAAACAGGAATATAATTATATTAAGCCTCTCTTTTTTTTCAATTTATTTATTGGGCAGTGCAGAGAAACCCGTTCATATTCTTATGCCATTGACATTCTGCGTCGTGGAGGCATGCAATGCAATATCACTGAGAGACAAGACATCCTTTGACGTTTGACCGTTTCCCATTTTTCAGCCAATCACATTATTGCGAACCGTAACGGTGCACCCCTTGTTTTTCTCCCTTCCATCATTCCCCGATTCCCTTCCCTCGGCCCAAACTCAGAATCATCAACCTGAGAAGAGAAAAACTCAAAAGATTCGTCAAACTCTCCTGAAAACCTAAAGCTTACCCTTTTTCCTCCATCAAATCCAATCCAACTCAGTTGCAGAGAAATCGGGATTCACGGATGACCGAGAATGGTCACCGCCGGATGGTTTCGGTGAACTGGGCCGGCCTCGGAGATGAGGACGAAGATGACCGGTTCTTCGAGTCCAACGACCGGATGTCCTCCGTCGTGGCTGTCGACCTCGCCTCCTCCGGCTCCTCCTCTGATGAAGACGACAAGTTCGACGACCCCAGGATGTCCTTTGTCTCTGCCATCTCGTCTACCGGAGAGGATTTCCGCTACCTCTCAGGTATCGGGGCGTCCACCTCCTCCCCCACTGCATCCTCTGCCTCCCACGAGGACTACAACGTCTGGATGGCCGAGCCTGGTTCGATCACCGAGAGGCGGAAGCGGCTCTTCCACGGTATGGGGTTTGGATTCTCCAACAAGGAGCTGCTGAGGCTTGCCAGCATGGAGCTCCAGCGAGCGGTCTCGAAAGAAGTCGGCGGCAACTGCCAGGTCTCCCCGCTTATCATCGAGAGAGCACCGGGCGGCAACGCACAGAAGCAGGAACCGTCCAGCACCTCTCCCCTCCCTGGGGCGATCCTGGTTCGGTCGAGATCAGATGGTGACATTGATTTCCCATCTGTTGCCAAACGTAAAGAAGAATTCTTTGGTGCAGCCCCGAAGCAGCACCTCATAAGGACGTCGACAACCCTATCAGCTCCATGCAAGCGGGTCTGCCGGTACCCGGACTCCATGAGAGCTTCACCAAAGAAAGGCACTGCCACATCTTCCTGCCACCGGGCAGGTTTGTCTCCTGTCTTTTCGAATAACCGGTTCGGCGCCATCTTCTTAATAAAGAATTTGGACACGGGCAAGGAGTTCATCGTGAATGAGTATGACAATGAGGGGATGTGGAATCGGCTCAGCGACCTCCAGACTGGGAAGCAGCTGACAATGGACGAGTTCGAGAAGAGCGTTGGGTATTCCCCCGTGGTCAAGGAGCTGATGCGGAGAGAGAACGCTCGGCTGGCTAACAGCGGAGGGATTGGAGGGAGCGAGAGGAAGCTTAACCCAAACTCGTATCTTTCAAAGAGCCTGAGGCTGAGCAAGAGGAGCGGAGTTGCTCTACTGAAGAACATCAAGGGTGTGGCCAGCTCTGTGAGTGGTTTGATTGGTGACGTCAGAGAGAGGGAGAGCCAACCTGGGTCGGACCAGAAGCCATGCAAGAGCCCAGGCCCGACACCATCCTCGGAGTGGGTCAGAGTCCGGCAGCACGGGAAATCGTACAAGGAGCTCAGCGCGTTGCAACTGTGCCAGGAGATCCAGGCCCACGAGGGCTCAATATGGACCATTAGGTTCAGCTTGGATGCGCACTACCTCGCGAGCGCCGGAGAGGATCGGTTGATCCATGTCTGGGAAGTTCAGGAAAGCGAGCTCATGTCGATCAGGCCGGACGAGTGGAGCTTGACCCCTCTGCATCCTTTGGCTTGTAGCTCGCCAGATCGTTACGAGGGCTCATGCCTCGGCCCCCCAGGTTCGTTGTTGCCTTCCCCATCGGAGAAGAAGAAGAAAGGGAAAGGATCACAGAGTGGTAAGAAGGGGATTCCTGACTATGTTTATGCGCCGGAGACAGTCTTTGGGCTATCAGAGAAACCCGTTTGCTCTTTCAGAGGTCACTTGGATCATGTCTTGGATCTTTCCTGGTCCAGATCTCAGGTTAGCTTCTCCTTATCCGCGAATGGGTCTATCACTTGTAAAACCAAGCTCTGCACGAGAATAATTGTCAAGAGATATCGAAAGATTGTTAATGTGTCTGTGGATCTGCAGCTACTGCTCTCATCCTCAATGGACAAAACTGTCAGGCTTTGGGATGTGGACACAAAGAGCTGTCTCAAACTGTTTGCCCACAACGATTATGGTATTATGTCATTTCATTCTCTTCACTTTTGACTCTAATTCACATCAAAATGTTCTCAGCATGAAACGATGTATGACTCCATTATCTGATTGGGCAGTCACCTGCATTCAGTTTAATCCGATAGATGACAGATACTTCATCAGCGGTTCCCTCGATTCGAAGGTCCGAATCTGGAACATACCCGACCGGCAGGTTGTCGACTGGACTGACATCCATGAAATGGTTACTGCAGTTTGCTACACTCCTGATGGCGAGGTCCGCCTCTTTTCTGTCATAACTGATTAATTTTGTAGACACTTCACTTGGATCAAAAGCAACCTTGGTTACTGCAGTACAAAATGGGGCTTCTTTCCTGTGTTTCAAGTCTTCTGATTGATTGCCAAAAAAAAAAAAAGAAAGTCTTCTGATTGATTGTGATTGAATTAATGTAAAGGGTGCCATAATTGGATCTCACAAAGGGAGCTGTCGGGTCTACAGCACAGAAGGTACGAGGTTACAAGTACTTACTAGTTGTTCTCTTCGATGAGTTCTAGTTGTATTAGCACAGATGGAGATATTGCTGCGTTGGATTTTATTCAGTCTTGCACTCTTGCTTCTTGATGAATGTAGACTGCAAGCTGAATCAAGAAAGCCAGATGGAGATCTCGAAAAAGCGGAAGTCCAACGCAAAAAAGATAACAGGCTTCCAGGTAATTGATCTAGTTCTCCGTTTAGCTACCGATTTCTGTTCAAGCTCTTAATCCCCAAGCTGAAGAATCCCGGTCTACCTTACATCTTTGGAGGCAGTTCTCGCCAGGGAATCCCTCGGAAGTCCTAGTCACATCTGCCGATTCCCGACTTCGAATATTGGAAGGTTCAGACGTCACTCATAAATTCCGAGGTAAATTCCAGGACATCGTATCTGTTCTGTCACGTTGCTGTTCTGTTCTGTCGAATCCTCACACTAGATTTTAATTAAAAACTGAGCAATTCGATCATAAATCTTCAGGTTTCCGGAACATGAGCAGCCAAATTGCGGCTTCTTTCACACAAGACGGGAAATACATCGTGTCAGCGAGCGAGGACTCTCATGTGTATGTATGGAAGCATCAGGGAGCCCACCATGGGAAGTCGAAGAGCATGGTGAATGTCCGATCTTACGAGCATTTTCAATGCAAGGACGTCTCGGTGGCAATACCATGGCCGGGCACCATCAGAGGGGAGCCACCTCCCGTGGCTGTGCACTTGAAGCGCCACTCAAAGCGGTCCACAGCTCCTCTGCCCTCATCTTCTCCAGCCAGATCACCGACCCCTGACGAGAGAGACAACCTTCACGCTGGTCCCATCGGTGCTAGGTGCATATCAAATTGCCCCGGACTTTGAATTACATGCTTAACTCATTTGTAATGCGCCTAAAGAACGTGGGTTTGCCTTGTATGCACAGTAAGAGACAATTGCCGCCTCTTCCCAAGAAGGTGAACGCACTGGAGAGGGCATCAACTGCGCCGGAGGAGGAGATGCAGTCTCACCTCTCAAGGCTCGACTCGGGAGGTGGGATCGGTTGCGAGTCATTCAACTCGGTGGCCTCCGCATCGGCAAGGTATGGCAGTGACTCGCCGTCCATCTCAGCCACAGCAAGCTCCTCGGGTGCTTCCTGGTCATCGAATTGGTCGTGGTTCGATGGGAACAGCAGCGGCACAGTGCAGGCGACAGCATGGGGGATGGTGATCGTGACGGCGGGCCTCGGCGGCGAGATCAGAGCTTACCAGAACTTCGGCCTCCCGCGGAGAGTTGGCCGACAGGGGAATCTTTTTGGCGCATAAACGAAAGGATGAACCTCGACTGTTGGATGAGAAATCCCCTCCCCTCAATAGCCCAGAAACAGCGGTAGGATACATCCAGTGTGGCACAGAACTCACAGGAGCAGATTTCTCGAGCATTTCGCGATATCAGATTCTTGTGTCGACGGACAATTTTGGTGCGGTTGCACTGTGGACCGTCTAGACGAGGATAGCGAAGCCCGAACTGTCTGCATTTCGAGTGTACTATTACGGTCCGACTTGATCAAAGCTCCGAATACCCTTTTACTTCTTTCTTTCTTCTTCCATATGTTCTTCGGATATCCGCAACGAGCAAGTCACATGGTACGGCATACACCGTCGAATGTCGGTGATCAATGAGAAATCAAAGATCATAGAACTTTTCAGTCCTTAATCGAACCTTGTCACACAGGTAATGACTTAAGGGGACCGCCACCATTTTTGTCACCAAATCAGTGGAGATCAAAGCGAGAGTCAAGGCATGGAGAAAATTAGTTCTCTATTATCAATAAAATTGTTCTAATTACTTATATTTATAATTGGTAGACATCAAGAACATTGCTCTGCCGAAGTAGCTTCTTCTCTCGCTGTTCCTCTTTTTCTTGCTCCTCCACGTCTGCTTCCTCTGTTTCTTCCTTAAATATTATTCCCCTCTCCCGAATGCTCCCCCGTCTCCTCTCCTACCTGCTGAAAGTCTGCAACTTTTGCAGATCGCAGGGCCCCAACCCGAAAAGGTAACATCTCCCTCTCCCCCTTCGTCGCTCCGCAATGTGTTATGATTACCCTTCCTTTTCCACTCCTTCCTTTCCGTCTCCTTCCTTCGTCTAACAATGTCGCTGCTGTCACGCCCTCCAAAAGAAGAGAAAGGGAGCCAACTGTGCAGGAAACATTCCTGATCTGACCACCCTTTTCTCAGTATATCAAACTTCCCAGAGGTCGTATCAGGGTAACGGATGCAAATGGCTGTACGGGTCTGTGCTTCTTTCTCTGCTTGTGACTTCGTTTTCTTTTTTTTAGTAAATACGTTGGGGGCTCTGCAAGCGTTGTTCGTCCTTGTGACTGAAAGGTGCTTGATGGAATGACAGGGAGAAGGTGGATGGCCACTGGGGCTGCAAACACTCAACGGAGGGGTCAGTGGTGGCTTGGTGTTGAGGAATAGGAACAGGAAGAACTCCGGGTCTGTCTCCTTCAGCACTCTGCCCACTGGGTCTCTCAGCTCTTCCAGCGTCTCTTCTTCGGATCTTGATTCTGAGGTCCGTTCTAGTCTCTCTCATCTTCTTGCCACCACTGCATGCTCCATGCCTGGGGGCACTGCATCTCGCTAAAAGGTGATTCAAATACATGCTTAAAATAGTATGAGGCTATGATCTCAAGCTGTGGGATGAATGGTCGCCTAGAAACAACTTCAATTTGCTCACAGAGAAATGCTTGCTTACATGTGTCAGTTCATGTGCGTGAATTTCGACTACTGAATGGGGAAGTTCCATATGACTAGCATTTACACTGTTATAAAGCCTACGAACTGAGAGTTTGGGTTCAGAGTGTCTGCTGCATAGTATCTGCAGTACGACTGCATCTTTCCAAATGTTAGCAATTTTAGGATTTTAACTGAAGAGATGTCTGCTGTAAATCATTAAGAAAATGGATGCTTACTTTTGATGAGCTTAAGTCGGAGATATTCGTGAATTTATCTTTACCATAGAATTAACATCTTTGCAACAAACTGCATCGAGGTTACTAGATGTTAACCTATGAGAAACCATTACCGGCTATATTTAATTCTTAGTGACAATGCATCTATTGCACCCCTTTGCGCCGTGAGACTGAGCTTACAAAATTGGTTGGTTGCTGAGGTTAATGCGAGATTTTTTTTTGGATTGTAAAAATGATATATTTCATTTCATCTCATCAGAGAGACATTTGGAGAAGTTAGCAGATTGATCATCGATCATCACTAAAAATTCATGGGATGCATCAGGAGCTGAGATAGACCCGTAAATGTTACTGTAGTTCACTTGCTCTTTCAATGATGCTGTTTGTGTTTATTTTAATGTGGTTTGTTTTAAGTCCGATCTTGAAATATGTTTTATTTCCTACCTGTATGCAGTTGAATGGTTCATTCTTCCGGGACAGGGGCATCACCTTGGGAAGCCTCATGGGTGCCACAGGTATCCTAGAGCTCTCTGGAAGATCATCGAGATTCAGAACATCGGAAGCTTCCTTGAGAGGTAAGAAGAGCCACCAGCACCACAGGCACTTGAAGCCTTGGCTCTTCTCACTCTGCTCGAGGCTGAGCACGGATGCTGTGAGAATTGAGACTGCCCCATCCCTTGGTTACTTTCTCGAGGCAGAAAGGAGAGCTGCCATAACTTACAGGAAGAACAATGACCCACCACCCATTTTGGATCCTACCCTTACTGCTATTTCCTCTGATGATCCCCAAACAGCTCCACAGACTGGCAAGGTTTCGTTGGTTGCTCACTCCTTAAGAAAGCAGGAGGCAGGACGGATGATAGGGCAAGGCAGTGCCAGTGGATATGGAGTTCCATTCCTGCTGTCTTGTTTGAGAGGACAGATCATTGGGTGATTTAACACTCCAGTTTCAGTGATGTTCGTTCCATTCATTCTGGTTTTGGATTTTTGGGACTTTGGAGGGGTCTCCTAGTTGACTAATCGGAGAGTGACAAATGTATCATTGGGAGGGTCTTTCCTTTTTATCTCACCCGACGATCAGGAGTACTGTTCTGATGAAGCATGAGCTCGGCATTTCACTGGCCGACTCTATGCGGCATGGAGATTATTTGATGCATAACTGCTGCCATAGGTTTGCAACTCGACAATTTTCTTTCCAGCAACCAGCATGAAGGGCTAAGAACACAACTCACAATTAGATCTCACTTCATGATCGACCCATCAGAGGTGTGAGGCTTGAAAGGGCAGCTTTCATGGCTCCACACAAATTGTGGCTTTCGTTCACTGTCTGTTGCCCAAGAACGAGAATTGTCATCCTCTCCTATCTAAACAGATCAGGTAAAATTCTTCTGTAAGACCCAAACTTAAAACTTAATTTGCAGAAAATAAAAAGCCGAGAAATACTTCATGTTTGTATGTTTTTACCTGTTTTTTTCCCCCAAATAGCGCAGCTTTAATTACTTTAAATTTGTATTCTGGCGACTGCTTTATTTAGGGGTATTTCCCAAAATATTCTTGCTGCTTTTCATCGCAGACGTGGTCCTGCTAATAAACAAAAGAAACTGCACGCATCGGGGTGCGATTACTGAGGTCTCTTTATTATGATCGACAACAGGCGTAGAATGGTAACCCGGCCCCCACTTCCCCGAGGTGGTGGAGCCCGGTCTGGCAAGGCAAGGCAAGGCAAGGCCCCCACTTGGGAGCCGGCCGAGCTCCGCTCCGGCAAGATCAGCCGAGCTTTATCAGGCTACTGGGCCCTGAGAATTGCTGACCCGACCATGAGCCATTTGGGCCGGCGCAATCGAAGCAGTGGTGGGCCCATGGCTATGCTCACGACGGTGGGGGCTACTGACAGGATAGGAGCGTAACAAAAAATGACGTCGTCTGGTCGATTTTCAGGTGGTGGGCACAGCGCACCCTCCCGTCGCTGTCGCCGAGGCCTATGCTGATCCTCGATGCCAGGGACTGTTTGGTAAAGTCGCATTGTCTAAATCCGACTAACACGACCATCTTAATCGGGATCACGCGCGTGATGTTGATTATCATGCTCCGTCCTATATGCCCCCACCGCCATTATAACCAGTGCCGTCAGCAGGGCTCGATCGAGACAGAATAGAATGAAATAATAAAAAAAAAAGGAGATTATACACACATACATACATATATATATATGTGTATCCCTAATTCGGGCAATTGTCAATAAGAATTTTATAATTGGATATTGTCTCGCCAAACATGATAAGGTCCTAAAACGCATGGACAAAAGAAAAAGGAATGTGATGATGTAATAAAAGTTGTCCTTTGAGCAACCGTCCAAAAATTTTGGGCTGAGCTATATATATATATATATATACATATATATGGCTATATAAGACTAGCCTTCCACCATCTCAATTATTGCTTCGGATTTCATTTTCAATTCCCTTTTCCCCCTCTCTTTTTTGAGGGAGAAAATTAAAAATAAAAAGGAAGAAAAGATTGCTCAGAAGCTGGTCAACAAAATCGTGCAACATGATTAAGGTGACACCCATTTTAAAATCGTGTAAACTCGATGTAAATTTCATCGGTCGCATCTATTTTTATTAAATTATCTTCTATTCTCGAGGCCGATGTAATTCACGAGCTCATGTGATTATGTTGCATCGCCGATCGGACATCACATGTCGAAGGGTTAGTCATGTACAGCTCCCTTGCATTTTGATCACACCGGCGAACGTAATTAATTGGACAAGTTGTAGACCCAAGTCCTCCCTCATGACGTGAGCATCCGATTATCCATGCAAATTCATGCAGAAAAATATATCATACAAATATTATATGTTACATGTTCCTATTACAGTCACAGACGGGACGAAGGGAAGCTACAGTGTTTTTGCTCGAAGAACAAGACAGGGCACTGGTGAAAAGAGATTTATAAACACCAACCAAATGAATCAGTCTCGGAATAGTCCGATATCCTTTCATTTTAAATAAGATTTTATATTTAAATTTTGTGAATGAAGAGAACCCATGTTGGGAGGATTTATCTCTTAATGAGCCGATTCGAGTCGAATCTAATTAGTGAAGAGCGATACAATATGTTTTATACTAACGACTATATATATATATATATATATTTTTTTGTGTGCTAGGAAAAAAAACACCTTTATTAATATTGATTACTATATAAAGAAAATTACAAAATATATATGTTTTTTTTATTATTTTCAAGGGTTGTGTCACATGAATTTGTAGAAGTAAAATATATAATTTTATAGAAGCAAATTAAGAAAGAAATTGGAAAATATCGATTTTTTTATAAGAAAAAATGTAGATATTTTTATTGAAAGTATTGATATATATATATATATATGTATGCATATATACATGTCAAACTTGAAGGCTAAATGGCCTAATTCTTTTGTGGTAACCACATCATTTCCTTTTAGGAGAAGGCATCGATTCGTTGAACGTCATATGCTATCCTATCCATATTACGTGAAGACAGACGCCTCATGGGCCGGCGGGCTGGGTGAACGTTCACCACATGCATCACTGAGCTTTGGGAAAAGCCTCTTCCACCGGCTCGCCGCCCGCGTCTTCCTTTCCGTCCTCTCCTACGCTCTGGCCGTCTTGACCGATCCCCGACGAAGTTTTACCGGAATCGCTGATCCGTAAGAGTTCTTGACTAGCTAGGACGGTATCCGGCAGCATGTAGAGATCGTCGAAATCAGAGAACAAGCCACAGTGATTAACTATGTCGAGAAGGCATCGATGCCGAGTCTCGTAAAATTTTGAGGTTCTTCTTCTTCTTCTTCTTCTTCTTGTTTGTTTGTTTGTTTTTTTTGTTTTTTGAGAAAAGAATCTGAGAGGGACATCGTGTACATGAAGATGCTCCGAGGATGTTACGGACATGAGGGAGGGACATTGGATGCTGAGAAATTCATGTAAAAGAACAAAGTGAGACGTCAAACTGATTGATTTGATTGCTACAATTCCCATAGAGTATCCGAGACAAGTTGCTTTTGCGATAGTCGTCGTCCCTTTCGGGGTATATTACATGCATCGCCTCCCTATTTGCCTCCCCCAAAGCATATCTCTTTCCCCCCACTTCATTTTTTCTAAATTCTTTTGTCAGTATTTAAAAATTCAATATTTTTAGGTAATTTATGTTTGAGTTGGACTCACCCATCAAGCGATAAGACCCCTTTATTGTAAAATTTTATAAATCAATATAATACTGATATATACACAACACACTCACACACACACTCACACATCTTGAGGAGACAACCCCATTAATATCACTAACGAGCAAGATCAATTTCTTAATTGACCACACAAGGGATATGCTCAAGGAGTTTATTAGGCGTTATTTTTCGCGCAAACATGAGGACGTATATGAGAGTGAAGGACTGACTCCGATCGGCCGGGCCAGGCGAATTATCGGGCCAAAATGCGTGGATGGAACAACGAACATATGTGAGGATGGAATAGAATCTAGCCAGACTGCATCTTTGGGTGTGCATGATTGAAAGCATATGTGGGGGAACGTGCGGACTGTGAATACCTTTGGAATCTCCTTTGGTCGTCCCCAGCTTCCTTCCCTCCTTTATTCAGATCTCTACGCTTTGGTTTGGAGATGGGGACAGATCGTCTGCCATTTTAAGACAACAATCATACTAATACTAATCCATGCTAGAGTCGGGTTGATCACTCATTAAGATGTAAAGATCTTCTAACAATCTATTTTCTCCATTCCAATGCTCGAACTCGAGGTCCCGTATAAAGGAGAAAGGGGGATAGAACTCGATCACGATACTACTATAAGGGGGATAATATGAGTACCAATCCTACTGTAGCACGTAAAGTATAATGAAATCGAATTTCATGTGGTCTTAAACACTTCTTGCATAGTCGCGAGACATGATACTTTTAATGGTCCAAGAATTTCATCAGAAAGGGATCGCTAGAGAGAGGGGATTCTAAGTTTGTGCACCAAATGTAGGATTGGCGATGGCACACATTACATATATATATATATATATATATATTACAAAAGTATCACATAATTCTTTTTGACATAAATTATCTTATATTCATAATTTCAATGGGTATTAAATAATCTAAATTCAAGTCAAATTGGTTTAATAAAAGATAAAACTTTATTGATACAAATTTAAAAAATTACTTGAATATATATTTAAATAGAGATAAATGTAAATTTAGTTCAAATAAATGAAGAAATTTTTTTATAAAAAAATTTGGGATTGGGAAACGAATTTAATATTATTGTATGGTTCTCAATTTTAATCGAAAAAATCTTATAAATAAGATTTTATGTTTTTTTTCCTTTTATTCTACTCCTCTTTTTCCAATACCGTTATTTGCCTAGTAATTTTATGTCTTCTTTTGTTATATATATGTATATATATATAAAAGAGTTGGGTTGAGACAGTGTCTGTTGTTTGGTGTCTTTTGAGGTTGCTCTTCTTCCCTCTGTCTTCCTAGGAATTCAAATCACGAAATCAGCGGCTCTTTGTCTCCTTCTCCCCATTCTCCTATATCTCCCTCTTGCACCCAACAAGAAGTACACATTCACATTATTGCAAAATCATTCTCCTCTCCATGAAATTGACCCACTTGAGGATTTTGCATGATTACACTTTCGAGCTCTCGCCTCCGATCCATCCCCTAAAATTCATGTGCCATGCAATCCAATAATTTCCCGCCAAAGTATTCGGAGATTCCGGATGCTTTCGTAGCTTTAGATAACGGAACTGAGCATAACAAAAATCAAAGCAGAGAGCATCATCAAATGTAGAGCACACGATATATGACATGTCACGGACATCACAAAGAGTTGGGATCAATCACAATTTCATATATAGTTATTAAAGAAACCATCTTATAATTAAGTTTATATGAACTAAACTGAGTGGAGAATTTCAGTGTAAGGGCAAGCTTCTATGTTCAAGGGGCCGATTCGATCACGACATATGACCCTAATTGATTGGGGACTTAGGGCGGGATGAATCATTGATACCGTGGAACCTCCTTCTCTATGAGCTTGTGCGCGAGGTGCTATATAGTATTGTTGGGCGGAAACAGAAATAGTCAGTCGACAAAATGCTTTGCCATGACAAAATTGACAGTGATGAGATTTTCGTGCAGAATGACTCGAATGGACCGGTGCCTTGTCGGGTTGAGAGACGTTTGATGAACCCGAGGTGGATCCGTCAAAGTTATATTCCAAACTACTTATTTTAATTTCCATACTTCTCCTGTAAATTAGGAAAAAAAAAACCACGAATTGAGAGTTTCCATATAAATATAAATATAGAAATTATACCGATCTTATAAAAGTTATAAATTTATATTTAATCACAAAGTTAAAGCCGATAAGATATTGATATGCAATCCTTTATATGCCATATCGATCTGTAAATTTTTTTTTTTCCGATTCAATTTCTCAATAATAGAATTGAAGGGAAAGTGGAAATTAGAATTTAGAGACCGCGGGAACGACAAACCACGGCAAAGCTAGAATCTGGTCCTCTAGCCTTATGGGTTTGTGTGTGATATTCAAAATAAGCTTTCAACATATCCAACTCACCCTTTTTTTTTTAACTAAGATTTGATATAATAATATAATTTTAATGTGAATTACTGGAATTGGTTTATATCAATAGAACTCTCTGTATCATTTGTTATCTTTCTTCTCCTATAGATCATTAATTGATAATTTAAAGCTTAATTTTAGCTTCCATGGCCTCACTGGCCGATCTACGTCGAGCTAACAAGGTCACCCTTTTGACCAAAAAGTTTGAGTGAGGATTCAATGCATCTATATATATATATATATATATATATATGTAAATTTTCATTTAAGATCACACATATGAGTTGTGCATTAGGGTTTCAAGTTGCACAGTTATCATCTTTATCAATCACGGTTCTTTAAATTTGCGAATATTTCGCCAATCGGAAGTTCTATGCGCCCACCATATCTCGACGCACCTTTTGTCAGTCTTTGCTTTTTTTGAAGCTAGGAAGACCGCTATATATTATATATTATATATATACGTGTATTATATATGTGTGTATGAAAATCATTGCAAAAGCTATTTATGTTGTTTGCATTAAAAGAATATATATCTTTGAACCAATTATATGTATAAATATATACATGAAGTTACTTGAGGACGTCGCACTTCCATCGACCAATTAGTAAGTAGTACGTAAGAGTAAATGACGAACCATCGATCCCATTTTTGGGCATCAAATGCCTTTGCCCGAAGCGGTAGATTATGCGTATGAATTTCAATTTGTTTCTGAAATTTATGGATTCCAAGCTCACACCTCACAATGCAAGGGGCATGTTTACTGATATTTTTGTTCGGTAAAGACAGTTCAAGCTGCTGCAAGAGCTATTAATTTGTCGCTAGAGGTCTCCTCCTTCCAATCCCTCTACAAGGCCGAGGTGAAATATGATCAGAATTTCAACTTACGATGTTTAGTCGCCGAAATGTTAAGGGACACCTTTGCGGACGCTTTTCTCGAGGCTTGGCCAGGAGCCACCGTTGGCTGGCACGTAGTGGCCGGTGACGGCCAAGAGAGATATGCTTGGCTGACGCTGGGAAGGATGTCGTCTCAAGCAAAGCAAGTTTAAAGAACTGCAAATGCTTCGTAAGAAATATAATTTTGGTGTGAAGCAACTGTATTGAGAGCGAGAACTGTCATTCTAGAAGCTAGATGCATGGCATCAAGATCTCCATAGTTCAAATATTAGATTGGTGAATTGTGCCTCTCGATCGTCGACCTACAAATCAAGACATCCCCACTCAATCATCACCTAGAAGGGATAGAATGGCTGTGGCTGTACCGACTGTCAAGAAAAATGGAACTACATTGAACTGATAAACAAAGAGACCACCACACTTGCATAAATAAGAACATCCTAGTGGATATTATGTGAGAGAGAATTCTTTAATTAGCTTGATATATCTTATATAGGGTACATCAACATGCCACCACCATAGTCAAAAAGCAACGCTGAAGCTGGAGATAGAATAAGCTGAGTTTGCTCATACATACTGCAACCCAAAATGCTACTTACAAGATCGGTGTGACAAAACCGAAAAGAAGACTGATAGCAATTAAGACAAAGACCATGTCTATCTAGGGTTTCATCGACCCCTATGTGGGTCTTTGAACCGACTGGTCTTTCATACCAAACTTATTTTCTTTGTTGAGCTGGTCGTGTCAAGGGCAAGTCGAACAGAAAACCCAGGCTGCCTGTGGACAAGGAGGCGTTCACCGTGAATATTCTTTACCGAGAAAATATTATAATTATACGTACTCCTGCACAACTTCCACTACCGTATGTGTTTTTTTTTTTTCCTGTAAGATGCGAGAGATTATTGTTGTGTATCCAGCAGGAGTACCTGATAATTCATGGGAGGTTGTCTATGGTGGATTGCTTGCAGCGGAAGAGCTAAACCCTGAGAGATCAGTCCATGAGCTGTTTGTATTCCAATTAGAGAATTGATCATTACCTTGAATCCCTAGAAATTGCCTCGTCAAGTTAAGCTCTGGGTTGCTGCCTTCCATCTTCACTGAACCAAGCTGACTGATAACTCCCGAAGTAGGAACCTTTGGCCTCAACTGACTCATGAACCCTGGCGACTCCATGTTTCCTTCAAACGGATATGGATCGGACCCACCCAAGAAGGGAAATTGTTGTACTTGGGGCAACCTCAGGCCTCCATTAGACAATGGGCAACCATCAGTTCCACCTCCTAAGATGCTCGCAGCCGAAAAATTCAAGTCTCCGGCCTCTCCATGTGGCAGGGCAGGGATTCCACTGTAATTCAAGCTGATTTGATCTCCTGACCCAAAGTCAGTGGTCAGATACTGCAAAGGAGGCATAAGCTGCAAGGATGGGATTTGTACTCCCCTGAATCCTAACATCTCGGAAGTGGAACCGAATCCACTGCCAGAGCTCACTCCGCTTGATACCCTTCCAGCGTTTCCACCACTTCCATTGCCACCTGCTGCTCGGTCACTGCTGTTGGCAGAAGATTTTGAGCTGCTTCTTTTGCTCCTCTTGTTCCTCCGGCAACCTCCCCCCACGGGAACATTCCTAAGAGCCCCGCCTCGGGTCCAGTACCTCCGACACATCTTACAGAAGTGCCGGGGCTGCAAGAGACTGTAGTTATTAAAGTAGCAAAACTTCGTGTTTGTCGATTCACACCGAGGGCACTTGAGAGGCCCTTCAGGCATCTGGATGTTGGCAAGCCGAGCACGTTCGGCCATCGAGCCGGGCCGGATCGTGCTGGAGGTGCCGCCTTCATGGGGCTGCGGAGGTGGTGGCGGAGGCAGCGGTGCTGCCAGCAGAGGATGTGGGAGCTGAGTCCTTCCACTTCCACCGCTGTCTCCACCTTGATGATTCGGCTGCTACCAAAAGAGGGAGGAGAAAATAAAGTAAAACGAAATCAAAGATCTGTAGTATATTCATGATGAGCAAAGGGTTAAAACAAGAAGAGAAATTTAAAAAAAAAAAAAGGCAAGCAAGAATATTATCATCTCGTGTCTCTTTTCTTGAAGCTCACCATATTGCTAGCTTTTAGAAAAGAAAGGGAGAAAGCCATGGCTGCAAGGTGCCGAAGAAGCTCAAAGAGAGCTGCTCACCTGTTGCCAGTTGGAGGGATCAAGATAAGGTGGAATGGAAGAAAAAACCATGGCTGCTACTTGGGATCTTTCCTTCTTTTGTAAAGGTTGATGGCTATTAATTGGTTGTTATATGTATATATATATATAGCGGAGATGAACCACACGACACCAGAGAGAGAAGGAGAGAACAGAGATTTGAGAGGAACATATCTTAACAATAAGGGAGCAAACAAAGGAAGAGACTTTTGGTTAATACATACATACATACATATATATATATATGCATGCAATATATAATAATACTAAGTGCATTCTTTTCTGTTTTTGTTCCTCCTCAAGACCACTTTTCTCTCTCTGTTTTTTTTCCCTCTGTATTTTTAAACAAATTTATTTTCTTTGCTTTTTAGGGTTTGATGGAGATATGAATTCCTTAACCCATAAGCTACTTTTTACGAGCTTGGAAGTCCCATCCAAGATTTAATTGCATTGAGGACGAGGAGGATCCTGTTACCGACCGCATTTCATTGACGGAAGAAGAAGGTGAGAGCCGACAGAATTATGCAGCAATCACCTGATCGTAAACCAATCTGCAGCTTGCATCGAAGTGGGTCGGTAGAGTAAGATGGATGTGCGCCGCAGAGATTAATTACATTATGCATATGACACATTAGATATTTGCAACACTTTCATTAAAAGAAAAAAGAGCAAATGCTACTGCTGCAGCTGCAAGCATCATCCAAGGCTAGCTAATGAATGTATGGCACGTCAAGAGAGAACGGAGAGGACACCATCACATCCACATTAACGGTGATAATACTTTTCAATTCGTAATTAGAAACTTTAAATTTATAGGATATTTATAAATTTAAAGTGAGATGCGAGGCTTCTCTCTCCTCCTCCTAGCGCCCATTTCAGAGCGAGAGAGAGAAATGGGGGAGGGGCACACGTACTACATTAGTGCTCTCTCTGATTGAATAATTGTACGTTGGTGGGGGCGGGGTGTCTCCGACCGGGTGGAGCTTTTGTGTCGGTCCGGTCTAAATTAGTCCTCTTTTGAAATTTTATATATATATATATATATATATATATTTCCCCTTATGCGCGCACGGTAAGAGGAATTGTAGTGACTGTCGGCCGATTCTACTGCTACAGGAGGTCTCTCTAGCATAGTTTTTAAAACCGGACCGGGCCGGGAACCGGTGTAGGCATGGGTTCATGGGTTCATGGGTCGGACCGGGGGTTCAATGGGTTGAACCGCATATTTAAAAAATAATATTAATAATATAATATTACTAATAAATTTACATAATATCATAATTTGAATATAATTTATAACAAAAATCATTAATATAACCATTATATTAAACAAAAGTTTAATATAAAATGTAAATATAAGTTTAGTAAAATAAAATAGGTACATTACAATATGTTTTTGCTTTTGTTTTAATTTTAAATCGGCCGGTTTTCTCATGGGTTCAATTGGGTTCACTGGTCGGATCGGGAACAGGCCGGTTCAATCGGATTTTTTCTCTTTTAATGTGCAATTAGGTTTTTTTGAATGAACCGAACCGGGTGAGTGGCCGGTTCCCGGTTGAACCGGTCGAACCGGCCGGCCCGGTCCGGTTTTTAAAACTATGCTCTCTAGAGCTGGCAATTGGGGCATACCGTTTTAGGCAGCCCGAACATGAAAATTTGATGCTTGAAGTAGTTCGGATTCGATATGAATCATATAAATAATTTTTTTTAAAAAATTAAATAATTTATATTTTAAAATAAATTTTATTATAATATAATTAACCGATTAATTTAAATAAAATATTAAATAACTATTAAAAATATACTTTCATATTTTTTTATAAAATATACTTTTATATTTTTAAACTGATATAATTTTTTTTACATATGGTTAAAACATATTGGTTCAAGCACGATTTTTTTATATTATATATATATATATATAGCCGTACCAAAATTTTACCACCTGGAGGTCTCCATGAACTAAATGTCTATTTATCTATCGACTTTATGAAGGCTACGCCTACGGGGCGGAAGTCAATCCAGTAATATCACACGATGGAACGGACTTCAGGTGCGTACGGACATTCTGACTATCAGTTCTGGCATTTTGTCTGAGAACGAATTCTAAAGCGCCGCCAATCAATTACTGATTAATTGTGAATAATCAAGATGGGTTTCAACTTTCATGAAGGTTTTACTGAGATTCATTTAATCAGAGAGAGCTAGCTGATCACTTACACTGCTTCGTCCTGAACATTTCAGGGTCCAGGAGATTTACAAGTAGACCCTCGAGCCGTTTCGAGCCCGCAGTGGGCTTCACCACATTACTACTCCCGTAAACTGCACATTTATCTCCACTCGCCATGCACCAACCTCCTGGCGTGAATCGGCCCCCCGATCTCTTCAGCAGCTCCCTGTCGATCCTGTCGCGCACGGCATCATCCTCGTCGAAGTTGCGGCCGAAGGGAGCCCCGCTCTGGACCATGTCATCGAAATGCTCCGCCGTGAGCGTAACAGGCCGCTGATTCGGAGGGTTGTCCCACCTTACGTAGTGCAGGTCGTGGTTCACGGTGGTGTTCTGGTAGTCCTTGTGGTTGCAGACAACCGTGTGGAAGTAGCCCTCCGGCGACGATAGGAAGTTTGTATAGTACATGAGGAGAGTTCGAGGGAGGTTGTCCCATCCCCAGATGCAGAACTCGAGGAACGGCCTTGTCAGCACGACACATGATGATCCTGTAATTCGGAGCACCAAAACATCTTGAGATCTCTCCATTCTGCTGCAACTGACTGAACAACAGGAGGAGGTGCAAAAAGGAAAAGGAGTTGAATTCCAGAATCTGTACCCATAAACAGCTTGAAAGAAGCAGGTAAGGATCTCCTCTCTTTGGCATAGAACACCCCCGATTTCTTCATGTGGTACAAGCCCGGGTCTATAATGATCGGCCGTGCCCGTTGTACCCTGAAAGCATATAGCAAAGCATATCTCACATCGCTACATTCTATAAAACAGACCGGATCGACGGACAACTAAGGAGGACAAAGAACTGCAGAATTACTCTTTCCAACCGATATCGCTGCTGTGCTCAAGGAAGTTGAGATCCCTTGGCAAGTAAGAGAACACGTGCAGGAGGTCTGGAGCCATAGAGCACAGAGATACAGAACACTCCATCAAACCGATCACCCGGGTAAATATGAACCATCAAATTCTAAGGTCATTGCCGAAAAGGCAAACAATACATTGCTCACAGAAAACATTCACATACGCAATGAAATGTGATATTCTTTTACCGTATAAGATTCGATTACTAGAAGGTACTTCCTTTTAAGCGCTTAACTTTGGCCTAACTTAGCGAGCAACTTCCAATACGCACAAGAAGTTCAGTCTCTGTCCATAACGTCTAACAGCACTTTGCATTGCCGAATAGAAGTATCAGCAGCAGCAATTCCTGAACTACGCGTTACAGAGAACATGGAACCTTTTGCATCATCACACAGCCTATCAATGGATACTAAACCCGAAGTACCTTTCAATTCAGCCAGATAAAAAGGACTAGGGAGCTCAATTTTGCTGAAACGCACAAAAGCTTCTATATTTACTGACCGTCCTGTGGCATGAGAGGATAGTCGGATGCGCTCAGATTAATGAACCAGTCCCAATTGCCTGCCCGCTTGAGCAGGATGGCAATCGCGTGCAGTATGGAAGCGATCTCGGTAGGGCCCTTTTGCGTGACCAAGTCTGCCTTTCCGATCACCATCACATTCCCAAAACCCC
Organism: Sonneratia caseolaris; assembly: GCA_900006705.1. Classification (NCBI taxonomy): domain Eukaryota; kingdom Viridiplantae; phylum Streptophyta; class Magnoliopsida; order Myrtales; family Lythraceae; genus Sonneratia; species Sonneratia caseolaris. The sequence continues at coordinate 962,364 of CXYZ01013945.1, read as the reverse complement.
TCAACAAGCTCTCCGACTTGACGTACCTGGCGAGCTCGATCCTCTCGCTGTCCGGAGCTTCCAGATCCAGGTGCAGCAGATAGCAGTTCCTCGGATGGTAGACGGCCTGGAGCAGGCGCGTGAGGCGGGGGCCGTCCCCCTTTGTGCCGGTTATCAGGTAGGCGAACCTCGGGAGGGAGGGGAGATCGGACGGCTGAGAGTCGGCGATGGATGTGCTGCTGCCGGGAGAAGAGAGCCTGGTCTTGGTGTGAGCTGTCAGGGAGAGGGAGAGGAGGAGTAGGAGGAAGAGAGAGGAGAGGATGACGAGAGGTGGGAGCCATGGGCGGTCGAGGAGGTGGGGAATGTGGGTTCGTTTCATGGCTAGGGCATCAGAGATCTATTATACATAAAGGAAGGGGGAGACGGAGGATCTCGATGAAGAGGGGATGAAGACGACGACGGAGGGGGCCCTGGGTAGGAGAGAACTCATTTTCACTGTCAGGTCGGTCCAACATCAAACTATTCTATTCATAAAATCCTATCGTAAAATCGTAAACTTTATTTTTTTTTAAAAAAGAAATTATGGGTCATATCTATAATATCCAGAAATTCGAGAGAAATGCAACAGTTTAATAGAATAGAGTATGAGTTATGTGCAGTCATCCCCCTCCACGAACGACGAACGCTGACGGGCGCACCGCCCGGGAATCATCCCATCCGCAGGCGAAGCATAAGCAATAGTTTTTTCATATGGCGAATTGGCTAAAGTATGTATGTATATTCACAGTGATCTCCTGAGTATGTGATAGATGATGATGGATGGTTGCACATTTTGAAAATCAGTGAACCCTAAACTCAGGTTGCGCGGTCAAGGACCGTCAGCAGAGCAAGAAATCTGCTAGAAGGGGTCGAAGACATGCCTCCTCACTGTGTCTCAAGACATACATATTCGAGCTCGGGAAGATCGCCTGCACGATAAGAGAGAGGGGAAAATGGTGGAGGGAATATTGGGACAAGATCACTCCAGGGATGATAAAGGAGAGGGCCAGTAAGGAAATCAGAATGGTTACTTCCAACTCATTGCTTTCCTGATGTTTTTAGTTTGCAGATTACAAGCCCTTCAATATGTCAGTCAATACACAGAACTCTCGGCCTATGACAATGCCATGGCAGACGAACGGAGGGGCTGAGATATTTGACTGTTCGTACTTGGGCTCAGACATCGTGAAATGGTAGGCTATCACGAGAGGCAAAGAAGCCCAGATCCCGGTCGTCCACCACCTGCATTATGCATCCAATCCATGAGTAGGAGGAGGAGAAAGAAGCAACGTTAGGATAGTTCCTAGGTCTCAACAAAAACAAAGTTTTTACTCGGTCCTGACTTGATGAATACTGAAGAGACACCACCAAAGAGAGAGAAAAACAAAAACACAAACATTGGACAACGGAAAAGGACACAGGCCGGACAATTACAGTAATATATTTTGATATCAGGAACATTCAAAGCTCAACCAAGACAAGGTTGAGGGGCCACAAGTCTAATCCTGATTCCTGGAAACTCCTACACTGCAAATGAAATCGTTCAACAAAAATAGAATATGGATTATGACCCGAGTCAGTATGCTCAACATGGGTTTACCATAAGTAAGAAACAAACGGCTACCCCAGCTACTAGCATAACGCCATCTTCACAGTTGAGGTCAGCATCAAATCAATACTTTCAGAGGATATGTGCTCTAGGTTATAAGATGAGTTTTGCCAATGCTGTACCAAGGTTGAGGCACAGGAGTTCACCTTGACAGGCGATTCATTAAATTCACAAACTGATCGCTAGAGTACACATGGAGTAAACAACTATTGAGAAACAAGTAAATAACTCTATTGCTGTAAAAGAAAACTTCGTCACAGTTCTAACGATGGTTCCTGAGTTGATTAACTTGAGCGCTCCCACAAACCATTTCTGTAAAGGATGAAGATTTAAAACGGTGAATTCACTGGACAAATCCTAATAAAATAAGTCCAGATGAAGCTCATTTATTAATTTAAGACGCTCGACAGACAGTTGACGCCAAAATAGGGCATTGTAAGGCCAGAAAGACCAATTCGAGCACCATCCTTTCACCAAGACCAAGCTCGATGATTTCTTTCATCGATGAACACACTGATCTAACTCAGATACGATTACCCAACAGGCAAGACTTACAGCAGAGAGCAATTCGAAGAAATTGTGCAAGTAACTCAGCTACAGACCCAGGAAATCTAAGCTGTTAGCGTTTACTCACAGCGATGAAGGGAGACCTGTCGCTCCAGGCAGACGAGAAAAAAAAAAAAGGGCGAGCTTCAGGCTCTCTGCCGAGCTGAATCTTGGTGTCTAGATACGACGCCGTATCCAGGGCCAGCTCATGGGAAATAATAAAATAGATAGACATTAACCAAACCTATTGGGCTTTGGGCCGTGAGACAAATATTTGGGCCTTCAGATAGAAAGGCGTCTGTGGGCTGTTAGTGGGCTTCAGAGATATCGAAGCAAACGGATGGGTATCCTCGACAATATGGGTAGCCTTCGACATCTTTGGGTAGTAAGAAAGGGACTTGCCATGTTATCTAAATCGGGGACAGACCATGAAAGAGGGAGAAGATATTTGGAAGGAATTTTCTCTTAATTATTATTATTAAATGAGTGATGTATATTTATAAAAGAATTTTCCTATACAACAAAGGAATATATCCCTTAATTGATGGGATCACATGATTGAAGAGATAATTACATAATCAAGAAAATTAACATAAATACTACATGGCCAACTAGCAAAATTGATTTGTCAATTGATGCCTTCCTTATCACGCCCCCACAAGATCGGGCTTCACAGTGAGGCCAATCTTGTTGCACAAACTTTGATGATATGGGCTGGAGAGTGCCTTTGTGAGTGCATCAGCCAACTGATCAGAAGAGGAGACATGTGTAACTTTGAGTTGCCCATGTTGCACAAGGTTGCAAACAAAGTGAAAGTCAATGGTTAGATGCTTCATCTGAGAATGGAATACTAGATTTGCGCACAAGTATGTAGCACTAATATTGTCACAATAGATAATGGGAGGATGAGGAAGAGTAATACTAAGTCCTGAAAGAAAATGTTGAACCCACTCTATCTTGGCTGCGATAGCTGCTACTACTTTGTACTCTGCCTCGATAGAGGATCGAGCAATGGTCCTTTGTTTCTTTAAGCTCTAGGATATAGGATTATTGCCCAGAAAGACAACATAGGCATCGGTCGAGGTGTGATCCTCAAGGTCAATAGCCCAATTAGCATTTGAGAAGGCATGAACAAACAATGAGGAATGTCATCGTAGTAAAAGACCCATGGATAATGTACCAGCAAGATACTGAAGTATACGCTTGATAGCACCCCAATGAGTAGTAGTAGGTTGATGCATGAATTGTGATAATTTATTGATAACAAAAGCAATGTGTGGGCAAGTGAATTGAAGGTACTGGAGACTACCGACCACTTGTCTATACTACAATGCATTACAAGGAGGTGAACCATCATGTAGAAGAAGAGAGGTAGAGGGAGCAAATGGCGTCGACACTGGTTTGGCATTAAGCATGTTGTGTCTTGAGAATAGGTCAACAGTGTATTGATGCTGAGAAAGAAAAATTCCTGCAGAATGAGATTGCACATCAACACCAAGAAAGTAAATGAGTTGCCCCAAGTCTTCTAGTGCAAATCTCTCGGCAAGCCGAGATATGATGTGATTAAGTCTGTGCAGATCACTACTAGTGACGATTATATCATCATCATAAACTAAAAGGAACACACAAAAGTCATCATGCTTAAGAATGAATAGCGATATGTCATATGCAATAGGATGGAAACCCAATTGGATGAGAGAAGCACACAACTCTATATATATGCTTGAGGAGCTTGCTTGAGGCCATAAATCATCTTGCGTAACTTGCACACATAGTCAAGATAGTTAGAATTAACAAGACCTAGAGGTTGAGCCATATATACATCTCGAGTAAGTGTGCCATGAAGAAATGCATTGTTGATATCAAGTAGTCTTAGAGACCAACTATATGAAAGAGCAAGACTAAGAATGATACAAACCGTGATTGGTTTGACAACTGGACTAAAAGTGTCATAGCAATCAATGTCGAGATGTTGATGAAATCCCTTAGCCACTAATCATGCTTTGTAACAATTAATTGTGTCATTAGCAGCTCTTTTCACACGAAAGACCCACTTGCAACCAACCAAGTTCTATGATGGATCTGGTGGAACTAGATCCCATGTACCATTTCAAAAGAGAGTATTAAATTCATCTGACATAGTTTGAAGCCACTGTGGATCTCGCAATGCTTCAGTAATGGTGTGGGGTTCACTCTAGGCCTAGGTAACAAGAGCATATTTGGGGTTTGGTTTATGGATGTTATTTTTAGATCGAGTGACCATGGGATGGAGGGTGGGATGTGAATCTAGAGGTGGGGGTAAGGATTGGAAAGGGTGTGTGTCTTGGGGGGACTGTGAGGTAGGTATGGGTAAAGGACATAGAGCATGGTGGGAAATAGTGGAGATTAGAGGAGACTGGTGAGAAGGGGTATCTAGAGGAGATCGTAGGAGGGACTTAGGGGTAAGTTGGAGAGAGTGGTAAATGAAGGAGGGAAATGGTATGGGGCCTATTAGAGAAGGACCTTTAGGAGGAGACTCTGAAGTGAGACTAGTGGTTGAGATGGATTGTGTAGCTGGTGACAGAACAAAGGGACTCATCACAACAAAAGGAAAGACGGACTCAACAAACTCAACATGACAAGACTCGTAAATATGATTAGTGTAGGGATCAAGACATTTATAAGTACTCTGGGAGGATGTTCAAAGAGTTTTTTAAAAGACGAGGACAAGCCTAAACTAGTTTTAGGCATCCAGTTGATGAGGTATGTGGTTGTAGCAAAGGCATGAGGCCAATAGGATGATGGAACTGACGCTTGATAAAATAAAGCCATACTAGTTTATACTATGTGACGATGACGATTTTCAGCAAACCCATTATGTTTCGGTGTGTGGGATGGTGTAGTGAGATGTGAAATGCCACGTTGAGAAAGGAAGGGATGAAGGGCAAGATATACACCACCATTGTCTATGTATAGGTGATGAATTTGAAGATTGAAAAATTTTTCAACAATGGCTTTGAAGCGAGTGAACACTTGGAACACATTGGATTTTTGAACTAATGGGTAAAACCAGATATAGCGAGTGAAATTGTCCACAACAATCACATAGTATTTGAAGTTGTTAAGAGATGTTATGGGTGAAGTCCACCCATCAAAGAAAAGAAGATCAAGAGGGGCAGGAGAAACAAGAGTGGAATTGGAAAATGGGAGTTTGTGACTTTTATTATATTTGGATGAATTACAAGAGAAAGACTCAAGAGAACTTGAACTGAATAAAAGTTTATTTCATGAGATCATATGTAACAACTTATTTGACATATGACCTAGATGAGAGTGCCATATGAGTAGTTAGATTTTGACACTAGAAAATGCAAAAATTGGTGGTAGAGATTTGAAGGTACTCGGCAACACATAAACCCCATCATTAACTGATCCTTGAAGAACCAGAGTCCCCATATGAAGGTCTCTCACCTAAAAGCCAGAAGGTGAAAAACATATAGTAACAGTATTATATTGACAAAATTGATGAACAGATATGAGGTTCTTGGTCATAAATGGTACTCAAAGAACATTATCGAGAATAAGATAGCTAGTAAAATAGGGTAAGGAAAGAGAACCAACATGAGAAATTATTAAATCTTTACCATCACCAAATAGAGCATCCTCCTATCATGAGTATGGAGTGCAATGAGAGATTGGCAAGATTAGTGGCGATATGATGTGAGGCTCCAAAATCAAGAAGCCACTTCGAAGAGGTTGGCGCCGAGTAGATAGCTAGATTGGCACGTGAGGTAGAGTAAGCGGAGGGCCAAATGATGAGGGAGGAGACGGCCAAGGAATACCTTTTAGATGAGGACAATGTCTGGCGAAGTATCCTTGAACTCCACAAAATTGACATGTACCAAGGTATGGATGTGACAAGCGTGGTTGATTAAGTCTCAAAGCATGAGGCCGCATATAGTGAGACCCCAAAGAGGGATTCGAAGTAGAAGATTCATCATAGGAGATGGAGCCGCATATTGGCGTGGTGGTTGTCCTCGCCCACGAGACTTCTGATTTTGCATGGTGAGGTTGGCCGTGATGGGGCCAATGGACAGGGATTGGGGCTGATTTTTCTTTACGTCCCGAGAGGCTTCAAACATAATGAGCTGTTCATGGAGTTCTTCAAAGGTAATTGGCGTCTCTTGCACTTGTATAACATTCAAGATTTCATAGTAGCTCTCATCAAGGCCATTGAGAACTTTAAGGATGAGATCCTCCACATCCACAGGGGCACCAAGAAGAGAGAGTTCATCGGCACGGGATTTAATCCATTACATGAGGTCTGTAATGGAACAATCCCCTTTAATCGGATTGAGGAGTTGACCTTTAAGAAGTGTGATTCTTCCTCGGGTTGGTTTGGCATATGTATTGGCCAGGATTTTCCAAGCTTCATGGGCAGTCTTGGCAGTAGCAATGAAGGAAATTAAACTTGGAGAGAGGGAACCTATGATAGCATTGAGAATTAGGTGATCTTGACTTGTTGATTGTTGTCTGACCATCCTCAACTATCTCCGAAGGTAGGCATGGTCGGCTACCATCAATGAAGCTGGTGAGATCATAGCTAACCAGCAGTGTGTGAAATTGTAGTCTCTATGCAACGTAATTAGTGGAGGTAACTTTTAGCGGAAGTTGAGAAGAAACATTAAATGCCACAAGCGTTTGGCGAGGGTCAAGCGGATTGACGGAGGGAGCACGAGGAACAGTCTCAGTCACATGCAATTTTTTAGTGGTGGCCGAGAATTCAGTAAGAATATGTTGATTGTCTGCCATGGATTGAGAGATAGCTCGGCAGTGTGATGTTAATAGGAGAGAGGAAAAGAAAGAAAATTTTGAGGTGAGTCGGAGAAGGCGTTAGCCAGTTTGCTTTGATATATGAAAGAGGGAGAAGATGTTTGGAAGGAATTTTCCTTTAATTATTATTACTGAATGAGTGATGTATATTTATACAAGAATTTTCCTATACAGCAAAGGAATATATCCATTAATTGATGGGATCGTATGATCAAATGGATAATTGCATAATCAGGGAAATCAACATAAGTACTATATGCCTAACAAGCAGAAATGATTTGCAGATTGATGCCTTCCTTATCAGACGTGAATTCCATGTGCACTACTACTAGTTAGCAATGTCCCACGAAGGTTTTATGCGCATGATTTGCTGGTTGTACCAAATTATAGCAGCTGAAACTAGACAGCCCACCAGACATGAAGTTAACAGGGTCCAACATAATCGGCTAATTGAGAATACAATTTTCTCGATTATAAACCCCAACCCAAAAAAAAGGAGTGGTCGGAGAATAGATTATAAAAAAAAAACCCGTGTAAGTGTGTGTGTGTGTATTAGACTTGCGACTTGTGTTGTTGGATCTCAACGGGATGGCAATGGCCGTCAATTAAGGAGCGTCGGCTCACGGAATTTGATGGACAGTGGCTTTTAATGCGGCAATGGTAGCCATTAATTTCTTGAGGCTGGCAAACGTGGGGTGTGTTGAATTAGTGGTATTGTGAGCTGCTCAAAAATCTTACGCATATACTTAATTGATCGAGCTTCTTAATTTTGCTTCACCCCAAGTTACTGGGCAGTCGATGAGGCCGAGGGTTCGTTCTCTTTCTGACTTGTAATGTGTACTGGAGTTATCGAACCCTTGTTTTTTTTTTTTGAACTGTCGGGTGATATTTTTCTCGGTCGGATCGTCTCGGTCTTCGGACATCCGGACGACGTCCCGTCAACAGAATGATATTGGGCATCAGAATGAGATTGCGATGCAGGTTGCTCCAAAGAGAGTCCTGTAGAAAGGACCGGCGAGAAGACATTAAAGAGCAGTTGCTGCATTATATGTTTCATGAATGGAGCTCTCAACTTTGCCAAATTTCCCGGTAAGATGTGGGGAATAAGTGGAACCACACATTTCCAGAGAGGCGACCACTGGCGTCGACTTACACGCGTTGGATCGATTGAGAATCCTTGGAATTTAAGAGGGGGCGAACGGCAATCGAAGTTCAAATCCGGTCTTGCCTCGGATGTCATCTCATACTGCTCTCTGGCCGGATACACTCGCAGATTGGCCTCGACCTCGCCACAAGTGGTCCATTAGGCAACACTAATCGTCTGCAAAACACGACAACTCGGAGGTTGGAGGGTCTTATGATCGATAATATGAACATCCGATGAATGGAGCCAGTTTTCCGAGGGAACCGGAGGTATGGACTTAGGTGTCGGCGGATCGAGTTTCCTGGCATGAATAGTTCATTCATACAGGACCATGCCTTGGTCGATGGCGCGATTAATTGCCGCTTGGTGGTCCTGCTTCCAAGTTGATGAAGGAGTAGGTGATAGGTCCAATCGATCGGACAACATGACATTGAATTATGTTGGATTGGGTTTTCATCACTGCTGTCCGTTCCAGAGAAACCATATTCAACGAGAGTAAATAGGCCCGCCCCCACCCATAACGTGTGGGATACCAGGAAGAGGAGAGCTTTCAACCGGTACTACTGTGGATGGGAGTAGTAAATGCCATCAGCAGTGTACCTTCAGGCATCGAACTGATGAATCGATAAAACACCGTTAAGCCCGTAAACTTGGCGCGGTTCATGAACCTGAGATAAGTGTGCTGCTAGTTGTCATCTGCAGGATGAACCACAAGTGGTCTGGTGACTCGTGAAGAGAGATTGGCTAACAGTAAACTTAACGTTATTGTAGAATGGGATTCAGGTCGTGAGGTCGGGGCTTGAGTTCCAGCGGAAGCAACAGGAGAATGTCAACATGATGCTTGTGAAGGGTAATTAAATGAGTTCAAGTGGAAGAGATAAATTTCGCAGCTGTTCATTGACTCCTATAACGTTGTTTAAGTCATAATGAAAGGACCAGAGGTCACCGGTTAGTGGAAGTCCGATGGCCAGCTTTCATGCTGATCGACATTTGATTGGGAATTCATACGGATCGGTCTATGTTTAGCAAGCACGATCTCACATTTAACCGGAAAAAGAACTGTTTTCAGCAGCCGGTAACGTGGGATTTTAATCAACTGGTAGATAGCACCGCGCAACCGGCGTAGATATAATAACCAGAAGAGACTTCTTGTGGGTAGGGAAGTCGACTGTCAGGCTGAATCCGACGGCTCGAACTGTGTGGAGAACTCTAGTAAAGGAGGAGTTAATCCCCTAACCTAAAAGCTATTAGTCTCCATCTGTTTCCATCAGTTGGATTTGGAAAGGTCCCAATTTAACTGCTGAAGACTTTCATTATCCAACTCGTCAGTGAATGTGCCTCCACAAAGATGACTCGGATCTACTCGGCAATGTGATTGATTGACCGATTGGTGCGAGCTAGCAGCAAAATGTTCTTGCTTTAGCATGTCGAGCGAACATCCGATAACGGGCTAACTCATGCTGTGAACAAAACAGCTGAGGTCAATCCGAAGCGACGGGCTGTCGCATAGACGGCTAGAAGAAAGGGGAAAGGAAAAGAAAGAACAGCATCACCGATGACAATTAAATGCACTAGTAGGCCTCAGAGGCAGAAGGCGCCTCTGTTCTCAACCAAACACCCTAACCTTTCACTGTTTCCTGACCCCAATAAATTTCCATTGTCATGCAATAGCTTCCTCTCATCAGTCCCTCTACCTGTCTCACGCTTCCCCCTCCTCTCCTTGTTGGCTCTTTCTTCTGCTTCTTCTTTGTCAGTAGACAGATCAAAGGTCTCTTGTCGTGTTGTCGACTGGTCCGGTTCTCTGTCTCTGTCTCTGTTCCATCAGGTGACCGTTGTGTTTGCCGCAGAAGAGGAAGGGAAGTGAACAGATCTACAGATTGGAAGCTTTGGATTTAGAAGCTGTCCATTGGAAGAAATGGGAATCTTGGCATTGATGACCGGATGGGCTGGCCCCAGTGGGTTCGGCTCTGCCACCACCGCTGAGCAGGTCACTCAAGGGATCAACGCCTCCGGTCTTACCGCCATTGTCACTGGTGAGTTCATTCTTGGCGCACTCAAAACAGTTTTCGACTTGTAGACTCGTGGATGGGCAGGTTACGGTTTAATGATCTTGTGCAACAACTCTCTTTCTCTAGGTGGAGCGAGCGGCATCGGGCTGGAGACGTCGAGGGTCTTAGCCCTCCGGGGAGCCCACGTGATCATTGCTGCAAGGAACATAGAAGCTGCCAAGGAGGCGAAGAAGGCTATACTCGATCAGTGCGAGACCGCGAAAGTAGATACCCTCAAACTGGACCTCTGTTCCATGAAGTCTATCGTATCGTTCGCAAAGAGCTTCAACGACCTCGATCTTCCACTCAACATCTTGATGTGTGAACGATCTTCCGCACTCTCCCTATCATCTTACCTGCTAGATCATAAACAACATCTCGAATCGAATTAAGCTGAAGCTGAACGAATTGTTGATTCTTTCTGCTTCCTCTTCAGAAACAATGCAGGCATAATGTTTTGCCCCTTCCAACTCTCCGAAGACAGTATCGAAACTCAGTTCGCAACTAATCACATTGGTAGGTACATAATTCGACCCGATTTGGTGGAAATAAGTTCAGCTTTGCCGAATAGTTGTGGGACGATGTTTTGCAGGGCATTTTCTGCTGACAAACCTTCTCCTGGACAAAATGAAGCACACGGCACGAGTGACCGGGATCGAGGGTCGGATTGTGAACTTGTCCTCAATAGCTCATGTTCACACTTATGAAGATGGGATTCAGTTCGACAAGATCAATGATCAACTTAGGTTAGTCTCTTCATCTGTTGCGAGCTGATCTGAACAAAACTCGTCAGTCTCTCCGATTGCTTACTATAAGCTCATTGTTCATGCTGATGGCTCGCCCAGTTACTCCGACAAGCGAGCTTATGGCCAATCCAAACTGGCAAACATTCTGCACGCCAATGAGCTCGCCCGTCGCCTTCAGGTTATTCTCTTACTCGTTTTCTAATCCAATCGAAGCTCTTTCCAGCTATGGACTCGAGTTCTTATTGCTGACCGTTTCTTGCCTGCACAGGAAGAGGGCGCAAACATCACGGTCAATTCAGTCCATCCGGGATTGATAATGACGAATCTCATGAGACATTCCTTCATTCTTATGAGTAAGTTAGCTGCTTGTTCCCGAGTTTATGACACTGCGTGTTCTACTAAGGAAGATTGTGATTTGTCAAATGCGTACTCTGATGCATCCGACTAACCTTAAACGCAGAAATTCTGAAAATGTTCACCTGCTTCATGTGGAAGAACGTTCCTCAGGTAACGGAATCCACCTCGCCTGTGCAGTTGAAATAGATCTGTTTCCGAATATCTCCATGAATTGAACCGAACCAAAATTCGAACTGTCCATTTCTGAAAATCAGGGAGCAGCCACAACGTGCTACGTTGCCCTGCACCCGAGCCTGAAAGGAGTCACCGGGAATTACTACGCAGACTGCAACGAGCTCAATCCGAGCGCTTTCGCGAGGGATGTGAAGCTGGGCGAGAAGCTGTGGGATTTCAGCAGCAAGATGGTCGACCGGGCTCTTTCCCTTTGAGACCAGGACAAGCTGTGCTCCATGCTCGTACTCTCCCTCCAATCTCTGAAGCATATCTAGATTGCGAAGGCAATATTATAGTCTTACGCAGACTCAGGTGTACGCCGTAATTGTTCTGCAGCTAAATTGAAGCAAGATTTACGTAGCACTGTGTCTCGGCATATAGCTTTCCCTTTCGGTGTTGCTGCAAATAGACGGCATGAAAGCCAGACTCTTTCTCTGGGTATCTGTGAATGAAGTTCTTGAATTCCGGTTGCTGCCATTAAGCTGGAGGAGTGGGTCGAACTTACAATGAACCAACAGACTAGCCCCGCGAAGAATTATTAATGCTGAGAACATGAACCATTCTTCATGCACTGTAACTATAACGAGAAACGTAAGCTGGAATGCACTGATGAGACAAGAATGAATCTGGTGTAAGGAACAGAAAAGGAAAGAGGACAAGATGGTGACTGACCCAAGTTTCTAACAAGTTCACTGTAAGTCTTAAGATTGGAATCTTCTCGTCGGGGTTAGCGTACGTCGCATTCGTGGCGGCACAGGGTAATATCGAGCCATGGCTTGGAGCAGGAAGGGAACACGAACCTGCGAATCAAACCATCATCGCTGAGAAAAGGGGACTTAGATGAGTTTCGATGGCCGTACCGTGCCGATGTAGAAAATAAGTTCATCTTTGGCATGCAAGAAGGCATCTCTCACAGTTCAACTGAAATTCCTCAAATAGTAAGATGAAAAGGGATGGATCGTGGGAGGAACCTTGTTTCGCCAACGACAAGAAGAAGTTTAGGGAGAATGATTTTACATATTTTCACATAAATAGAATTTTAAATTTAAATTTTATAAATAAAATAAGTTTATATTAAATAAATTATTTTCATATACACAGACACATTTTAAATTAAATTAATTAAAATTTAATATTTTCTAAATATAAGTTAATTTATGAAAAAGAATATTACCTTCGTTTCACTGCTATTATATTGTTAGTAATTTTATTACTACATGTTTATCCATTTTACTTTTTAAAATTCAGCAGAAAATGTGCAATCAATCAATTGTGAGGATAAATCAACGGTCAGGATGCTTCAGCAGAAACTCCACTACATGTGCGCGGTTCCACCGGATCTTAACCCAACTATAAGACACAACGACACGGGTCTGCCCGGTCGAAATCGTTAAACCCTAGTGTGGTAGGTTTTTGCACAGAACCCTCTCTCTCCAAGTTCCTCTCGCATTTGCAGGGTTGAATTATGGCCTTCTTCTCTAGAATCCGCCATGTGCTCTACCAGCCACCAGTTACCTGCTCTGTTTTTCAGTCACCGTTGGCTTTGAGTCGTTTCTATTCGACGCTTACGTCTCCTAAACTGTTCATTAGCGGTGGGTCTCTGCGTCTAAGCATCATGAAATTTTATGTCCAGTCAAGGGTTTACTTTTAGCTGCTGCCTCGCATTTTTAATATGCTGCTATTATGAGCTTGAATGGATGAGTCTCACGTTTAATTTTGTCCTGGATTTAGTCGATGCTCGAAAAGCTTGTATTTTTATGTTCAGTCTGAGGGTATTCTTGTTGCTGCTGCCTTGCGTTTCTACCATGCTGGTTTTATCATCTTGAATGAATGAGTGTCGTGTTTAATTTCCTTCTGGATTTACTCGATGCTCGAAAAGTTTGGATTTTTGTTTCACCTGATGCCATTTCTTGGTTCGACCAAGTAATTTGAGGGAATCTTACTGCTTAAGGCTGCATGTATGTGGTCTTTTTTTGCACATTTGGATGAAAATCGGAGTTTCATTATTAATATCATACTTGCAGAGAGATATACATAGCCAATGTCTTCATAGCTGCCAAAGCTGTGCACTTTCGCTTCATATATTGGGAACTGAGTATAATAAATGCTTTCAAGGCAGTCGGGTTAGATACTTTTCCCTCTCATTTAGTTTCCTCATCTTAACTAATCTGATGAGAGGGCAGCATTCTATAAATTATGCTCAGCTGATTGCATTTGGCAAACTTGCGGTTGTTATAAAAAAAAAACTTGCAGTTTCCTCGAAGAACTTTGATGTTGTTTTTTGTATGATGGGCCTATTTGTCTTTTTGGTTTATGGTGTTGTCGTGTGGGATAACTGTTGCTGAGTGCTGAGTGTGGCATTGAGAAGCTGCGGATGAGGTTAAGAAAATTTTGAAATAGAAGGGTGTTACCAGCAGTCATTATTCTTTAACCATTGAGAAAAAGGCTTTGGTTGTTTGAAGACGGTGACTTCTTTGAGTTGTTAGAACTCTTGAAGGATACTGAAGTAACTTTTGGGTTTGGTTCTGAATTGTGGTCCAGTTAGTCATGTTGATGTCATTTGCAAAACAAATCTTGAATTCCTGAGTATTAGTTTAGGCAAGGATTTCATCACTTGACGTAAGGTAAAAAGATCAATGGTTGTGATATATATTTGAGGACAAAGTGTTATTCTTTGCGCCTTGAATTTACAAATACAATTAGATTTCTCTGCTAAATTAGGTTCACTCATTTACTCTCTTTCCTTCTTTTCATGACAAAGTGACTTGGGCTCATGCTGCGTGATTGACATGGATGTGTGTGGTTTTTTATTTTAATTTGATTCTACATTTATTTCTTTGGTGCATGAACAGGCCTTTCTAGACTGACAACAGATGAGAAACTCCAGGAGGCATTTGCACCTTTCGGGAGACTTGTGGAAGGTAACTCCATTTTTGCAATTCATACATAGTCTTCCTTCTCAGTGCCTATTGAAATGGGCTACATCGTGCTTTCGTAATGCATTTGGCTTGACGATTGTGGCAGCCAAAGTTATCACTGACAGAATGTCAGGAAGATCGAAGGGATACGGATTTGTTACATATGAAACCATGGAAGAAGCCGAGAAAGCCAGGGAGGGCATGAATGCCAAGTTTCTTGATGGCTGGGTCATCTTCGTTGACCCTGCCAAACCAAGAGAGCCGAGGCCTCCACCTCAGCCCGAGTCTCAGCAGTCTGAGTCTGGTTTCAGAACCAACAAGACTGTTGGATGGTGTGGTTGACATATGGGGGCGTCCCTCTACTCACAGCTTGGTTAAAGGTTTCAACTATTTTTTCGGCCCAAAAATTGCACGATTTGATTTGTAAGGGAGGAATTATAATGTTTCATTTTGGGGGAACCGGAAATTGTTTGAAGCTTTGTAATGGCCAACTTATATGTGCTCGTGCTTTTATCACCAGTGAAACCTCTGCTCTACAAGTAGAGGTTAAAATTTTCTGTTGGTTTATGTTTACCTGACTGCATTTTTTATTCTGATGTTAGTCTAACTTGAGCTGGCTGGCTGTTTAGTTGGTTGAGTGAATGTACAAGATGCGGGATCAGTTTGAGAAGTGTCAGGAGGGTTGACCCATTCTGAGATGTTCTCAACTAGGTCAAGATTAAATTTAAGACTGCCTTATCACGATTACTGGCAACATTGGCTGAAGTCCTCTGTCGGCAAAGATGCTCGTTGGGTAAGAGCTGGTGCCCAAACTTGGATTGTAACTGAGGAACCTGAGTCACTTTTGTATGACTCTTGTCAGTACACTGCCTCTGCACCTCCCCCGAAAACTTTGTCTGCCTTGCGAAGGTGGTTCGGCCTTGTATCAAGTCATGGACTCTACAGAATTTCGATTCTTTCTTTCTTGGACATGGTAAAAGTATCGATATCTCGATTTTCAGTGGCAACGATCGTAAGTACAACTCCCGCAAGACCGAAAACCTATTGGTCTCCTCTCAAGAGGACTCGGTCATACGGAGCCGTAGGAATCAAATACTGTGTAGTGGGGAGGTATAGACATGAGAAGCCATTAACAAATTGGTCGTTTGCAATCCAGACAGCAAAGTAATTGGAGAATTCTTTTGTGACAAAAACATAAGTGGACGTATATATTGTATCGCCATCATCTTTTGGGTGTGAAGCTCGGCAGAGGCGTCCATCTTGAACGTGGGATTTAGCTACCGCCTCAAGCTCTCCACGATGTAGTCAGCATAAAGGTTCCTTCAAAACCAATTTTGACATGTCAGTTGACGGCAACAATCTGCGAGACGACTAATACCGAATCCTTTTTAGAGTAACGTGCAGACTAGATCACTAAGGCATCATCAAAGCTTTGTAATAAAATCCCAGGCCTTTCGGTGGCCCCTCATAGACTTGTGCTCTTTACGTATGGAAGACAGATATGTCTATTACTGGTTTTGTGACAGTAAAAATTTCGCGGTCAATTTTGAAGAGAGCAGCTAGAAAGGAACATGAAAAAACAACTAAATGAGCTGGATGCAGATAGTCTGGAAAATTGATTAACCGAGCTCAAGCCCAAAGGAGAAACAGTACTCACATGGAATATTGAATGGCTTCATAGGCAGCAGATGCAGGTAGGAAGTCATTGACAGCCACTTCCTTGTTCTCGTTCTTCTTGTCTGATTGGTGTCTTAAGGAAAACTTTTACACGGAAGAAGAAAGTTTGATCATGTCAAACTATGGAAATATTGATTGGTTAAAGAGAAAAATTTGTCATTGGAAGGATACAATCTTCAAAGAAGCGACGAATTTCAGCCAAACGATGTGGTGGAAGCTCCTTGATATCATTGTAGTGTCGGTACTCAGGATCATCAGCACAAACTGCAATTATCTTGTCATCTTTCTCGCCCTGCAATTTACCACAATCAGAACCCTCACACTATTTCAAAGCATCCTTTTGCAGGTAAGGGTGTGTACCTGATCAATCATAGGCATGAGGCCAATTGCTTTAGCCCTAAGAAAACATCCTGGTAGAACAGGTTCCTGTTGCAAATGAGTCATGTATTTAGTCATCGGAGAGACTTAACTGCACCTTTTATCGAAAGCAGACATTGAAATTATGAGAGAAATGTGGTAAAGAAAATTTTGAATTTCGTTACGTATTACTAATTGGTGCAGGATGGATGATCTACCTGCATGATGATCAAGACATCCATAGGATCATTGTCCTCACAGAGTGTTCGTGGAATAAAACCATAGTTGTGGGGGTACACAACTGACGAATACAGTACACGATCAACCTGCAAAGGCATGCATGTTTAGACAACTTGCATGAACTGAACAGTTTAAGATGGAGGAAATTTGTGAGGAACCATTGAAACCTTAATCAATCCAGTCTTCTTGTCAAGTTCGTATTTCACCTTGCTCCCCTTACCTATCTCAATCACCTGCATAAATGATGTTTTAATAAAATATGCTCTCAAAAAGAAACCCAAGTTCGCACTAAATGCAACAACTAGCTCTTCAAACTCATACGATAAGGCAAAATGGTATAATGAAAGAATCAGATTCCAAGCTAAAAAATGCAAAGCAGAACTAAAATATATGGTTTGCTACAATAATAGAGATATGCATGTTCTGCAGCAAATTATAGAGCATTCATTTTATCATTATGAGTTGTCACGTGTCCCCTAATTGGTTTCATCCATGCCAAAAGATTAAGCTATTCAAGGACAAGCTTACAGAAAGATTCCGAATCTCAGTAAATCAACTTAATGTTTCATCTAAATATTTAATTGACATTGCAAAGCACATTGCGCATTCAGATCAAAATCTCAATTCTCAAGCCATGTTGCCACATCTACATCCAAACAAAGGGCTCTGGAGTCATAGAGGAGATCACTACTGTCTAGCAAGTGTTTCAGATTATGCACACATGTTCCCAAGCAGACGAATCATGTTGACATGCACCAAAAACAAAAAAATGATATTGTAAAAATTCTCTAGGTACTGTATCTGGATAGCTTACACAATTGAAAACAGATGGAGCACCAGGTCCTGAATGAAAATGGAAAGAAAATGCATCAGAGAAAGTGGCATTGAGACAATTGAAAGAGGGGGGCCAAAAAAAAAAAAAAAAGAGGCAGTTCAAGTAAAATCCAAGAAGGAACATTCTTGAGTGGCATACCTATCTCAAGATCATGCCATGGATGCGCAGCAACAGACCGTCTGGTCAAGGATGAAAGGATCCTTTCATTAAGAGGTGAATGAGAAGAGTGAGAGGAGTTAAAGGCCTTCAGAGGAGCCTCGATGGGAGGAGCCATAACTGCAAAATGCACACAGCAATCAATCATAGTTATAGTTAAGTCAGCCTATAAAAATGGCAGCGTAAATTTACCAGGATAACCAGTCAGGTACAAGACTAATCCAATCAGTTATTTTCAGTTGACCATTAGAATTATTTTACCTGACAAGGACTTCTCTTATACGTAGAGCAATAAAACATCAGATTTCCAAAGCAGTCCAGAAACAAACCACCTCAAGGGCGAAGCCTTAAGAAGCATTTACACATTTAATTATGCAAATGCTTCAAAACCTGGAAAATTTTGTAGAGCGAAATTTCCCAGAAAAACTATGTGCACAATCTACATTGGCAGAAAGTATTGAATGTGGAAATTTGTTGGAATTGACTAATTCAATTCTTTTGCCTCTGAAAACATTAAGGCTACCAGTGGGACAAAGAAATAATATCTTGCAATGCTGTAAGATATGGATCCTTATTCTGCAGTGTCATAGATCCGGGATCTGAACTTTATCAATGGAGAAAAGCAGCTACAAGATCCGAATGAATGTGAAATGATTCTATAGAAAAGGATCTAATCTGGAGACAAGTTTCAAGGACTGATTCCTGTAAAAATGTTATCTAGAAAAGAGATCAAAAGGTACATAGCCATAGTGAAATGTTGAGGGTAATGCAAGCATGCAGGGGGAGTATCCGAAAAAAGAAGATCGGCATCGTTCGTGAAAATGGTACTAACACAAGATATATCCTTCCCGACAGGAATATCGTCTTTAAAAGTATATATTAAACATTAAATAGAACACATACTGCTGCCAACCCAAGGCGCCACCTCAAAAAACTTGGGCTTTAGCAGAAAGGGAGTAGATTTTTCTGTTCCAGGAAATCCGAAGATATGAAGAATCAATAGAAGCAGACAGTGTCATAGCTTGTCAAACGAGATTACACAGATCACGACCAAGACAAGAACAAATGACCTCACTCATCAAAACGACAATCTCGATCTCCCAAAGAAACATGAAACTCGTACTCTCCAGCCCGCAAGACACGAAAATATACGTGCAGATAACTAAACTCGAGTTTTCATTACGTTCAGATCAGCAAACAGGGCGTCGAGACTTCGAGACGACTGAAAAAAGCAGATCAACATAAACACAGGAATAATGGAACGTATACTCACAGAAAGCAGCTGAAAAATGATGCTCTGGAGGTGGCAAGCTCGCAGCCGAGACGTACCAGCAGCAGTCCAACTCCTCCGGAGGCTGATCCTCTCGAGCTAGACAGCCTCCTTAAATGGAGAGGCAGAGCACAGATCTCGAGGGGGAAGCGTAAAGAGCGGAGACGTGAAGAGGTAGAGAAGACAGAGAAGACGTGTGGCAGAGAAGGGACAAAGGTGAGAAACCCTAGCAAAGGAGAGGAGAGAATCGCACCCAAGTAGAGGAAAGCAGGGATGAGCTGAGGTTTCCTCTGTTCGCGCTCTCCCTCGTTTCTGCCCGCTTCCATTTAAAGCAGTGCTGTCGGTCCGTCAACTGTGGGGGAGGGGTAGAAATGGAATACCAAAATTCTTTTTATTTTCCGATTATAAAATGATTATATATATATATAAAAGATAAGATCACTTTTACTGTTTAATATTAGAAAAAAAAGATATTTTTTTATTTTATATATATATATATAAAAGAGATGATAATATTATGTCAAATACCTAAATTATACCATTCCTTTTGCGTCCTTTATTCCTTGCGTTCGGGAGAATGCTTCACGCCAGGCGGCGCATATCCCGCCGTGGGAATGTCATCACACCTTCGCTCTCCACCGAGAAGGGAAATTCAAGTCCTGGCTCCAGCTGGGACGCGGGATTATGACGTGCCGATGACAGGTTGGATCGGTAGGGTGAGGGCCGTGGGGGCCCCACCGGTGGGACGGTAGTCCGAATATGCAGCGTAACGGTCAGTTTGGGTCGTCCGAGCGTGGCGCCAGCGTGGCGACTAAATTTAGTGTATACTGAAGAAAGAATCTGTCGTGTAAAAGTCATACAGCGAAATGGTGCCGTGTATTTTTTTTTTAGGATTTCTTTTTGTTATTATTATTTTAATATTTTTATATATAAATTTTACACAATAAATTCATAATATCATAAAAACGGAATATTTAAACCACAGTTTTAAAAATCGAACCAAGTCAGCCAGTTTGATCAATTCAACTAGAGACCGAGCACTCATCCAATCCTATTCATATAAAAAAAATTCAATTGTACCTTAATGTGATCAACTTCAGTTGAACCGGCCAATTTCCAATATGATATTTGAACCTAATTGAACTGGTGAAAAAATCGGTCGACTTAAAAAATTAAATACTATTATAATGTATATATTTTATTTTACTATA